>JBCJKH010055839.1:0-16300 GCA_039877255.1 Loriculus beryllinus | reverse complement strand
GATCTGTCCTCTCCATTTTTCTTGTAGCCTCTTTAGGCATTGGCTTCTCCAGGGTCACACTCAGTGTTTCTAAAGCAACCAGGAGGAACAAGCTCAAATACCAAAGTCACCACAACCCTTGAGGGCAGGGCAGGGCCAGCCCCACAGCTCCAACAGGTCCCTTAACAACATCAGAAATGTCAGTTTATGCTGCCTCTGGGGCCAGATGCAATTCTGTGAACCCTCAGAGAGAGAGAGATGCAGAAGCATTTAAGGGGAGCTCAGTAAAGAACTGCTTCTCAGCTAGGATATGGCTCCTCCTTCTCAAAAACCGCTCAGACTTAAGGAAGAAGTTTTTGCAAGGCCAGTCCCCACCCCTGCTGTGTTTTAATGAAGGTACATGGGTTTGCTATCACATCTAATTACCTTTCACTTGTGTTTTAGATAACAGCTAAGTCTGAATAGAAAAATCAACCTCTCAAATCAAATCAGATTTGAAACGTTTCCTCTGCGAGGCTGAAAACTTTGGCTGCAAATGAGATAAAATTATTGTGACTGCAGACAGAGGGGATCTAAGATGGACTCGAACTCTGACTTCTCACAGTGCTGGCAGGGCTCTGCAGTGCCAGCATCATCAACCGGTGTGCACAGAGTGACCTGAAAGTAGGACAGGAGCTCCAGAGAGGAGAAGCAGCAAGTCTTGAGGGAAGGGAAACAGCAAGATCAGAGTTAAGAATCAACTGATTTTCAGCTCCGGAAGGACTGAATCAGATCCGAGGGGCCCCTGCACCTCTTCCCCTTCCTCCCCTCCATCGCTCTACTCTTGTTGCGGAGGAGCAGCCAAGATCTCTTCGGGTCTGGGAGAGGGTGGCTGCCCTGTGGAAAGCAGATGCCCCCATCTACCAAAACCACAACTGAACCCCTTCGATGGCAAAACCCTCAGGGATCTCCCTCCACCCCTCGGGGATCACATCCACCAATGGGGACACCAGCTCCCGCCAGCAGGCACCAACCCCTGCCTCAGATGGGGATGGATCAGGCACCTCTCTGCACATCCACCCTCCCCAGGACACTGCTCCTGTGAGCCACCAGCTGCCTTCTGAACCCACACCCTTGGGAAAGGCCGTTTTACATCCATCCTGCACCACTGGGTAATGGCATTTGCTGCTCGTGGGCAATAAGAGCCCACCCCCAGGCACCAGCCAGCCCTGGGAGCAGCAGGCACCCGAGTCAGAGGAGGAGACAACTTCTGAACCTCCCAAAGCCGCCTCTGAAGCGCACAGATGGCTCAGTCCTCCTGGATCCGAGGCTGGCGAGCATGGACGTCTGCTGGGGTTCCTTCCAACCCTCAGTTCAAAATCCAAGTCCTCTTTCCTCCTTTCCCCCTTTTTGCAGGAAGGATTTTACAAGCCAGAAGCCAAGAGACAGGTTTGTTTTCGCTCGCATTTTGTCACTTTCCTGCTTGAGACCGTCACATGGAAATGCAAGGGGGAGAAAAACAACCTGCGAGAGCTAAGAACAGATTATGCTTTTGGCATTTCGCTTCCTATTCATCAACAACTAACCAGAAGCTGTTTTAATTCCTGTTGCCTCAACACATGCTCTGGTCCCCAAACAATCCCAAATTCTGGCAGCACCTAAGACAGACACTTCTCAGGAAGCAACATTACCATCCGAAAAGCCCTCTCCAGAAAGAGAAGTCATTAATTAAACCTGGGTAAGGTTTAATTAAACCTCTCTCTGAGGTCAGGAGATTCATTAGCTTCTTGTATCCTGCAGAAGAGACAGAGCCCGTGCTGTAGCAGAGCACACAGACACTTGCCTCCTGGATCCTTGGCTTGCTGCGAAAGAGGAGCCTCAGCATCTCCAAAGCTGTTATTCTCCCATACTTTGCAAGCTGGTTTCTGGACTTAGAGTGCTGTGCAGCACCCGGAGCAGCATGAGAACCCTGCATGTAGTAGTTACGTCACTGGGATGTATTTTGGGAGTTTTTTTGCTGAAAGGAAACTGTGGTTTCGTATGGGGAAACTGCATTGTGTGGCGATGGCTGCACAATACCAGCAGGCAAATGAAAACACTGGATGGCTTTACGGGTGCTTAGGCATGGCTCTTTCCATCAGCAAATCTCAGCAGGCTTTTCAAGAGGATCAGTATAGTCCCCTGTGTCACAGACAGGAAAACAGGCACAGAAAGAACAACTTCAGTCACTACACGGGGCAGCAACAACCGACAATCCCTATAGCTTTCCTTCCCCAAACTTACCCTGTCCCTGCTCTGAGCAGCACAGATGCTGGGTCCAGCACAAATGATCTCCCTGTAGGATCAGCCAGATTGCAGGTCCTCAGGGAAAAGGGCAGGAGAAGGCAGCTTCTGCATCCTCCCCCGGTTTGTCCCTGCCCCATGTCTCAGTTGCTGTTCAGCATCCGCTGGAGCAGGTCTTCAGGACACTGTTGCAATGCCCCGGGTGAGGTTTGCACACTGACGTCGTATGTGAGGGTTGCACAATCCTGCCTGCTTGTGCTGGGGTCCTGCACCGCAACACTGCTCTGCACCCTGCTCTTCCACAACAAGGGATAACTTACTAGGGCTGGAGTGGGAAGGAGATGGGAGGTGGCTGAGTCAGGCAGTGGAGGAGGAAGGAAGGCTTCATCCCCACAGTTCTGAACCAGTTCTCTCCCAGTTTCTGTTTGCAAGGAAAAGAGGGAGCCCCGCGCTTACTCCCAGTTCCCGTCAAAAGAACATCTGCATTTCATCAATGCAAAACAGATGCCCTGCATGGTTTCAGAAGTTACCCAATGTTTCACCAGTGCCCCTGCAAGCTCCTTCACTGCTTTACAGAATCCCTTTACCTGTCCCTGCTCTGCACCTTAAAGAAGTCATAGTCCTTCTGCTAAACCTGGAGACCACAAACCAGTCTTGGTGAGAAGCAGAAGCCATCAGCTCTTTGCTTCAGTTACAGGTAACATGCACAGAGGGAAAGTCTGCTGCAGAAGTGCAAACCTCCCTTGCCTCGCTGCCTCTGCTCCCAGGAGAAGGGACCAGAACCAACCAAGCATGTATCAATCCCAATCTTAGATGATAAATCTAAAACAAGAAGCACAAACCAAAGGAAGCTGCGGTGCACGCAGCTGCACACCAGTAGGCAGGCTGTGGGGCTAAGGGTAAGCGACACGTGGGCTAAGAGCCTTGCTTCGTCACACTTGCAGTGACCTTACACACCCCGCCTGAGTTTGCTGCCTTCAGGGCAGAATTAAGTAATTTCTAAACCTTAATCTGTCCCTTGGAAAAGCAAAAGTTGGTGACAGAAGTGGTTTTGCCAATTCTTTCTGTTACCATACCCGTGGGCCCTGTGCGCAGTGAGATGATGCTGTCTGGGCTGCAGTGAGCCAGATGCCGGCACTGAAGTGCCAAGACTCAGCTGTAAACTCTGCATGAACCTGCTGTCATTGGCACATGGAAAGATGATCCTGAATCCAGTGGTGCCAGATACAGAAGGTTTCAAGATGCTGTAATCCAATTCTGTGTCTGCAGACAAGACTGTAGGACTAAGCTCCCACAAGTCCCAACATCGGCTCCATAAAGCAGGACACTTCTTAGCCCCATAGGTTTAAATCAGAGCAACAGGGAGGGCCTTTGCCTCCTGCCAGGATCCAGTTACACCCTGCTGAGCACTGGGAACAGCATTGGGGAGGGAAGGATCAGGGTTTCATAAACAGGAAGGTGATGGTGTGAAGGGAGGCAGCTGCTGTCACATCAATGTGCTCCCGCAGCGGTGCCCCCAGGCTGGACCAAAGGGATGTCTCAGCAGGGGTTTGAGCTGCTGAGGAAGCACTGGATGAAGGAGATCTTGCAGACCCCTGCAGCACAGGCTGCTTTTGATGCCAGGCTCAGGGAGCTTCATGCTCCTGAGCTCTGCATCAAGTTACTTTATGCAACCTACTCCAGAGCAACAACTCTCTGCAGGGCAACTCCTGCTCTGGAAGGAGCTGGAAATGCATGGGAAGCAAGAGCTGCTGCTGCTTTGCAGAGGAAGCATGTGTGATGTTTGCTGTTGTCAAGAGCAGAGGCAAAGGCTCTGTCGAACTTCTTGTTTAGAGTGGTGGTTCCCAAAAGGGGAACAAACAAAGCAAAGAAACCTCCCCAGCCACTGCCTCTCTCCTGCAGAGGCCTTACCTGGGTAACGCTGGTGGTTGGTCTCATTTGCAACCAAGGAATTGGCCAGGGCTTTTCCCTGCACTTTGGTGGATTGCCTTCAGTGCTCCATACTGAGAAATCCCATGGGACACTTGTCCCTGAGCAGCACTACTCTTCCCTGAGCAGAGGCACTGCACAGCCTGGCAAAGCAAAGGGCTTCAGCTCGCAATACCTGACTGTGAACAGACCCCACCAGAGGACAGGCTGGACCTGTTTAGGGAGCCAGGATGGGGAGGAGAGAGCTGTGGCTGAGGCAGAGCCATTTTGCCATGGGAGGAAGTGGTACCCACAGCAACGTTACATTAGCAGCTGCAGATCTGAACTGACTCTGTTCCAGGAAGGTGAAGCAGCGATGCCACCAGGAGCTCAGAAATGTCACCACGGACCCATGCTATGGGCACATCCTGCACCACATCAGCCCAGCACCACTCCTGAGGCTCTGCTGGGAGGGGGGAGCAAGAGCTGGGTCAGAATAAGCAGTGCTGCTCCTCTGTGTGCAGGAAAAGAGCTGTTTCCTGGCCTGCCCTCTCTCCAGCTTAGAGGAGAAGTTGAACACAGCAGCCCAGGCAAGCAGAACATTTTGTGTCATTGCACCAATTCCATTCAGCTGCTGAAGTTAAAAACCCAAGCACCTGGGAGAATTCAATCTCTCTCATCCAGTGGACATCACAGTCTTAAGGTAGCATTGAAAGATGAAACATCTCTCATGCTCACCCATAGCCCACACAGTTAAAGAAAACAGTAATCATTTGAAACGTTAGGCAGGTTTACAAACCTCTTTGCCCAAAAGAAGATTCTGTCCTGTTCTCCTGCACATGTCCCAACAGGTTCCAGCCCACACTCCCTGGGCCATGCAGCTCCTGTTACCGCACTGCTGCCCTCCCTTCTAGATATGAAACCTTGGGAGGTCTGGTTTTTCAAGCCCAGCATCATCCCAAAGGGCACTGATCCAGCATCACTGCAGAGCTGCCTGCTCAAAGCTCACCCCCCATTTATGGCATCCTCTCAGACAGGGTTACTTTTGCTTAGTACCTGCATGCCTGCATCTGCAAAAGGTCAAGGATAAAACACACGAGCCCTCTCAGTTGAGCCACTTCCAACCACACTCGGAGCTGGAAAAGCGACTGAACAATTCAGTCCTGGGGGGGAGGGGGGGTGTTATAATATCAGGTGGCAGATAGAGGGAAGAGGCGAGCCTGTGCCCCTATGAGACACCAGAGAATCAGCAACAGCTTTTGCAGGAGGGAAAACCAGAACAGCGCAAATGTGTGGGGTCACAGACAAAGCTTAAAAGACGAGGGAGATCCTCAGAGCAACCCAAAGGGATGTGCAGGGAAAGAGGCAGCTCCGTTAGTCCTTTAAACTAAACTGAGCTGACTATGATGCCCATAGTCTGCTGTTTGACAGACAAAAGCCTGGGGAGGCAGCCAGGCCCCTCCGCGGGGCGGCTTTGAAGATGGAAGTCTTGGATAAAGTCACTTTCATAACCAGAGCGAAGGAGACTCCAGCAACTGGAACTTCCCAATAAAGGGATAAGGATGGGGGCGGCAGGAGCTTTGCTGCTGGCGGTTCGCAGGAAGGGATTAGTGCGAGGGAGCAGCGCTGCGGTGGGAAGAGGCACGATTCACCCTGCACGGGCTCTGAGGATTCCTTTATTGGTGTCCTGGAAACCAAACCAAACCCACACCAAGGGAGGGAAGGAGCAGGAACCCCGGTCACAGTCAGAGCTCTGCACAGGGAGGGCATTAGAACACTGGTGTCTACAAACCCTGTTCATCGCTACCTCCATGCAGGGCAAGGCAGCTGGGGGAAGTGAATGAGCAGCTCCATCCTGGCATGGAAAACACCGGGAACCTCCCCCATATGGCTTATAACAAAAGCCTTTGACTTGGAGCACCCCAGAGACCCCCTGCCATCTTCCTGCTCAGTGTCACATCAACGTGGTGACCCTTGGGAGTGACTTTGCTGCCAGCCCAAGCAGTGATGTCGGCTCTCCACAATGGAGGTTACAAGCAAATCCCTAAAAAGGGAAGACTCAGCCCAGGACAGTGCAGTTTTACCCTGTTTGGTGCTCACATGGAGCAGTTCCACCCTTTTCTGCTGTTCCTGGGCCCCTTTTCTCACCAGCAAATTCATGTCTCTTGTATGTCAGAGGGTGTCACACACCATCTCCTGCAGAGGAGGGCACAGGGAGGAAACACTGCAAAATCCTGGAGGTCACAGATGCTGGATTCCAGTAAAGGAGCAGAGGACTTCCCGGCACACAGGGAGGATGGCACCCGGTGGTGATGGCAGCCGGTGGTGATGGTGCATGCACCCATGGGATGGGCTAGGTCACCCCAAAGGGGACGAGCCCCTGGCACCCTGCCCGGCCCCGGCTTCCCCTCGAGCACACTCCAGCAGGTGGCACTCGGAGCATCCAAAGTGTTGTTTCTGTTCTGAAACAGGAGGTGAGAGCCAAAAGGACCCGGTTCATAAATAGCCCCTATTCCATAAACACCTCTGGGGGAAGGTTCAGCAGCTCTAGAGCAGGGGGATGGAGGGCTGAAGGGATAAAATGTTTCCCGAAGCAAAGCCTGAGGATGAAGAAGGCAGAAGGGGGGCTCACACAGCACAGTTCTCATGGCAAGGCAAGTCCTGCTTCCCAACACCCTTCTTGAGCTGCTCAGTAACTGACTCATTTCCGCAGGAGCACCCAAATACCTGCTTTATGCCAGAGGGCTTGGGTCCCTTTTGGGATGGAGAGAGCTGAGGGGCTCAGGCACAGGCACCCCCTGGTCTCTTCCTTGCTCCTGGCTCTCTCTGGGGGCAATTTGGCATGAGATCCTGAAGGTTTCTTTTAAACAATCCCATTCAGTTGAATCTCTCCTCCCTTTTCAGGCCACGGCTGGCCAGGATCAGCTGATGATGAGCAGTCTGGGTTCAAAATACAAGCACAGGCAAAAGATGCTCCCAAACCCCACTAGGACTTTTCCAGTAGCTCTCAGGTGCCACTGCAGCCTGCCATGGAGGACTTTGCACCCAGTGAAATGAGATGCCAGAGAGGAAAACTCCTTTAGCTACTGAGAGATAAGGAACTAATGAGTTATGCAGCTTGTACAGCTCTCCACACACATTACAGCCAGCCCCACACACATTTCCCAGCAAGGAGGAAAGGTTCATGCTCAGCAAATGCCAATCAACTCATGCTTTGATGGTGGTAAAAGCAGGAGACCGCATCCCAGGTTCCTCTAAGTGAAGGTTACTCTTAGGACCCAGCATTAAGGCACTGGCCTTCTTCTGGGCACAATGCAGTGTTGCTCCTTCCAGTACAGAAGAGAAAAAGCTCTTAACGGAATCACAAAATACAGCGCTGGTTTCCCAACAAGAACTTGTTGTGGCCCCTGGAGTTATCGTGGGATGTGGAAACTATTCCCTGTTGCAGGAACGCAGGAATTCCATACTCCTCCCACAGCACCCATGCTACTGCTGGTGCTCTGGTTGCAAGACACACAAAAAGCAGTCTCAGGACTTTGGAAAAGCCTTTGCTTGGTACCTGCCAGGCCCTGGTATGTGCACGCTGGGAGAACCCAGCTCTCCCAATCCTCTGGGATGGACACAAGTGCGAGATCCATGGGAATAAAAGCAATCATCACATTTTTATGGTGGTTCTGAACTGTAGCATCGTTAAGAAGGAAAAACCCCACCTCCAACCCACACCATGAGCTGTGTGCTACCAGTGCCCCAGTGGCAGTGCACAGGATGAGCTGTGTGCTACCAGTGCCCCAGTGACAGTGCACAGGATGAGCTGTGTGCTACCAGTGCCCCAGTGACAGTGCACAGGATGGGTGCTTTCATTAATGCTCAGAAAAAGCCCCTCTGCAGCTCAGCTCTGCCATGGGCACATCCCCTGTGTGCCAGGGATGGGACTGTAACAAGGAAGATCACTATCCACCCCCTTCCCAAACATCACAGTGCGGGAATCACAATCACCTTGAGTGCTGGAAACGCCACATTTTGTCCTGTCCCCCTAGGATACAATAAATGCTGTTTTAAGGAGCTCTTCCCCCCCAGCTCTGTCCTGAAGACCCCGGTGCTGCTACACAAAAGGAGTGACCCCGAAGGCCACCACAGCCCCCAGGCCTGGGGATGGCGCAGAGCCATCGCCTCCCCGCTCTGTAAGCAGACACAGCACATTCCCAATCCATACCCACCCCAGCTCGAGCCATCCAGTTAAATACACCTCTCTGCTGGCGAGGAAATCAATGCACACAGCTCGGAGTGCTTCCAGGAGCACAGAAAGATTGTGCTCACAGCCCGCTCGGTATTCCCAGAGCCACACCAGCAGTGGTGCCAAACCTCAGGTTTCAACTATAAATGAGGGATAAATTCCCTGATTTTCCATAACCAAAGGGGTGACGTTTCCCAGCTGTGCACTCCAGGACTGGCAAGGGAAGGACCTGGATTTCACACTGCAGTTGGGAAACCCTTTCTGCCTCAGAGCACATTGCAATGAGATCAGCTCCTGGGAGGCAATGTCTCTGCTCCCTGCTGTGGAGGCAGCCCCAGGCACACAGCCAGTGGCTTTTCCTAAGGGCAAAGAAGTGCTCCAGGCAAGACAGGGGGATTTAATAGCTGGGATTGTCCTGGGCCAGACCCCAGCCCAGTGAAAGCTCTGGAAGGAATTTGTTGCTCCTGTTAAAACCAGACCTCGGCTTCCAGCTAAGGCTGAGACTTGTAAAGCTGCGGGAGCTGAGGCTGTCTGCGTATGCAGGGAGTCAAGCTCAGCATCTCAGCCAGGCACGGAGCCAGGGACCCCCCAGTGAACCCAGCCAAAGGAACGCACAGCTCCAGACACTGAAACCCACTCTGACCCCTTCAAAAGCCAAGTTTGAGCTCTTTGGAGTCCTCTTTGGCCCAGCTCCCTGCTGCTGTCCTGGGCATAGAGGGAGCTGCCTCCAGCCCAGCCCCAGCAGCCGGTCTCCATCCACCTTTCAGTCAGGGAGAAACCTTGGTTCCTCTGGGGTCCACAAAGAACTTGACCCCAGCAATCCCATGCCCTCTGCCTCCCCAGCACAGGCAGCCAGGGGAGGCCTCGCCAAGTTTGGCAGGAGGATCCCTTGCTTTCCTGTGGGCTCATGAACTCCTTTAGCTCTGATGGGGAGAGGGATGAGTCGGGTTTCCTCCAGTGCAGCACGCAGTAAAAGGTTTATTTTTCTTCTCTTCAATAGCAGAGGCTTTCTGGAGACAGAGCTCGAGGCAATTTCTATGAAACCACAAGGGAGATGGAAATGGAAGAGGAGAAACTGGAGCGTTTTTGATGGGTGAGGGCTGCTGGAGCACCAGCTCTGCAGAGGGCTGCATTCCTCGGGTGTAGTCCTGTAAACTGACCCCTCTTCCATTATTCATTAGAGTATGCAGCTCGTCAGAGCCCCTGCTCCTCAAACAGACATTTATCTGTTACTGTTTGAAGAGCTCAGCAGCTCGCTGTTAACCAGAGCCCATCCTTGCCAAGGGCGAGGAGCACAGGCTCCAGCTGGAAGGAGCCAGGGAGCTGTCAGGCTTCCCTTCAAAACCAAACGCACTCCATTGCTGCAGCTGACACCACGGAGCAGCCAACTCAGACCAAGAGCTTCAGCACTGCCAGGCTGGCAAAGCTGAGCGCTAAGAGGCGCAAGAGCTGCAGCCCAGACCCTGCGGTGCAGAGGGGAAGGCACATTTCCAGGCAGCACCACGCCATGCTTGAGGTGTTCTGCTCCCACCAGGTTATCCAGGGCCAGCCTGGCTGGAGCACTCTTGGCTGGAAGCCACTGAATAGGGGCAGTGGGCAGAGAGGGATTTACGGAGGTACCAGCTTCTTCCCATGTTCTCCAGCTCTTCAGTTCCTGGAGAAGGCAGCAGCAGCTGCGCAAACGCAGTTCAAAGCAAAGAACTTCACTTGTTGGTTTGCAACCCCTTCGTGTTAAGAGGCTGTGATTGGTGGTGGCCAGCACTGATAAGGATCACACCAACTGGAGGTGTCTGGTGTCTTGCACTCAGCTGGGGTCGCATGCTTTACTGATGCAGCTGCAGAGGAGACGGGGCAACTGTCAATGGATGTTCTGCAGCGCAAGGTCTGTGTGAAGCGGAGGGATGCACTGCTGGACAGCAGAGTTATGAGCAAGCACTAATGCACTATGCCACGATGGAGCCTTGTCTCTTAACATCCTGAAGAATTCTCACTTCATGACAAGGGGTGAGAGCAGGATTCCTCACCAGCAGTGAAGTCCAGCCGGCAAGAAAGCTGCTCCAGGTACATCCAGTTTGCAGTGGCAGTGTAGAGCTGGGCTCTTCACAGGAGGAGTGCAGCAAAGCCTCGAATCAGCCTTATTTCTAACAGCAGCCAACTGCTGTTGAACCACCCAGAGGACTGGCACGGAGCTGTCACAGGTACATGGCTACAGCCTGTTTCCTCCAACTCATCCCAAAGAATTACAATCCAGAGCTGTGACTGCAGCTGTGTTTTGTCATCACTAGGGCATTACAGAGGGGTGTTTCACCCAGACCAACACACACTGATGTTAACAGTACTTCTCCAGCCAGAAATACCCATGTCCAGGGTCCCTGCCTATACCTTCCCTTGGTGAAGATACTGCAGGGTAGGGCCTTTCTGCAAGCGTTACCTGGTCAGGACACAAGGATAAATCAGCAGAGCTGGGAAAGCCGCGTTTTCCCCTTTACTGCATTCCCATCATGGTTTCCTGCCCTGAGCAGGTGGGGCACCTCACACCTGGTACGTGCAGCAGAGCAAAACCTTGCTCCAGTCTCAAAGGTCTCTTTTATGGTGCAAGGCAGAGCTGGAAGAGGTTACTTATTCACCTCCCCAGTCTTCATTGCACACTATTCTCACCCAAGAACAAGCTGATCAGCACTCGCAGCCTCAGCTACCTCCAGAGAGAGAGTGGGCACACTCAGCACTGCAAATCCCCTCCTCTGCTCTTCATTATGATTTCACTAATTGGGTGTTGTACTTCTATGCATAATTCCTCACACTTGGCTCCTTCAGGGAGCACCAGCTCACTCTTCAACCAAGCTGGCTGCAGAGCAGGCTATAAAACCCCGATTATGAGAGGTTCCGTTCTTTCCACTGAATTCAAGCCCTCTATTGCTGAACAATGCTCAATCTTCAACCTGCCTGACAATTAAAATCTCAAGAACATGGAGAACAAGGTTCAGTACCTAGGGACCCATGCACAGCGCTGCTGATTAGCCCCTGGAGGAGAGCAGCTTTGGAGAGCACAGCAAGAGACCTGCTTTGTTCCTGACCTGTGCAGAGATGCAGCTGAGGTTAAGCCAAGGCTGTCACAGAGATGCTTCTCTCAGTGGCAGCCCAGGCTGTGCAAAGGAGACGGAGCAGGAAGAAAGCAGACCCTGAGCTCTCTGCCATGCAGAGGGTGCCGGGGCAGCGGTCCTGCTCCTCTACCACCAGTACGAATGTGAAAGAGCAGCTCTTCTGTTCAGCAGCCCACAGATGTTGCACTGAAACCTTGTACCACCTCTGCTGCTGCTGTCCTAAAGCCAACATCAAATTTTAACAGGTACAATACCACCACCAAAGAGATAAGAACCCCCAAAACCCATCCTTGTACCAATCTTTGCCAAAGGTCCTGCTCAGTGCAGTGCTGGAATAGCTATCTGGTTTTAGGGATGTGGCCAGGATTGCTGACAGATTGAAAGCTTTCACAGCAGGGACACACTGAGAACATCCAGATAAGCAAGGACTCGGGCATGAGTGATCTAGGGTTGTGCTTGCTGACAGAAGAGGGGTTTGTTTGGAATTTCTTATGGCCACAGAGCTGCAATGCTGTTGGGGTGGCCCTGACTGCAGACCCAGTCCTGTGACCGTGCAAAGGGATGCATCCCAACCTGTAGGATCTTGCAGGCATTTCCAAGATACTCAGATAAACACACTGAGGTACGATGCTTGCAGGGACTTGCGTTCCACAATTGCTCTTGAAAGGTGGGAATCCACAAGAGGTTGTGAAATGCCCCAGCTGTCCTGGGCGCAAAGCTCAGCTGGAGCTACAAAAGCAGCCAGAAAGTACCAGATCACAGCCAGCCTGGCCCAAAACATCTCCTCCTGCCTCTGCAGTGCCCATTTCATGGCCAAAGACCTTCATGTGCCATGAGAGCAGGTGAGATGATGATGGAGGCATCAGACTGCAGCAGTCGCATGCTACCAGCTGCAAAGTTCCCAACTCTTTTGAGGAACTCTTGGATTTCCTCCTTTGCAAAGTGCCTTTGGTTACTGCCCAGGCAAATAATGATTGTATTTGTGGCAGCATCCTCCTTACAGGGACAGGAACAGCACTTCCGTGTGGGTGTTGAGTAATCGCCACCGTCGTTGCTTCAGGCTATTATTAGAAAGGATCACAGAATTAGCTGCAAAGGGATAGCAAGTACAGACCTAGGGTGAAGGTGCCTCATCCCCTTCCAGCTCTCCACACACAGAAGGTATGGGAGGGATCTTGAGCAACCTTCAGCTTAAGAAGAGCCAAGCTCGGATGTTTGCTGCCTCTTTCTTGTCCTTCCTTAGTCCTTGTAGGTAGAGCCAGTGCCAGAAGCTGCTGCTGGCATCTACCCGCCAAGTGAACAGAGAAAGACACAGCTTCACTTGCTTCCCCCATCTGCAGCATCACAGCTGGTTCAGAGCAGCAGAGTTTGCCCTCAAGTTGAAGGTATGTGTTTATAGGAAGGATTTCATTTGTCTGTGCTGGCAGCAAACGGACCTTGTACAAACTTGGAAACACAACCGAGGTTATTTCAGGAGCGGGTAGAGGGATCCCTGTGCTCAGACGTTACCGAAAATGGGATTGTCAGGCAGTGCTCACAGGCATTTTGGCCACAGTGCCTTGGGGAAGTGCAGAGCTGGACACCTGCATGCTGGGGGATGCTGGCCAGCTTCCTGCTGCTCTGCTCCAGCTCCCCCAGCTGCACTGGGGACTCCACATCCGTGCCCCACAGAGGGACAGACACAGAGCAGCCAAAAGAACCCCAAGTGGTTTTTGGCCTCTATCGCATGATCTTTCCATGGGGCTGCATCTCCGGATGGGATCAGACAGGGGTTTCCCAGGGATGGCTTTCAAAGAAATAAAACTCTGCAAGTACATTTAAAGCAACATCCTTCAGTGGCTTTATGGGGGGCAGCTTAGCCAAGTGCTTGAGGATGAAAGAGCCAAAGGCTCAAGTCCTAGAAACCCAGCTGGAATCCAACCAGAACAGATGCATTTATTTTCCCATGCCATAAATGCAGGCACAGTGAAGAGCCATAAACCCACTAATCTCATGGGAGGGACGTGCACAGTCTCATTGACCTCAGTTCATAGAACCCATGTAAGATTGCTCTGCCAGCCACTGGAAAAGTGCCAGCCCAGCAACTGGGACACGAATGCAGGACAGGCAGGTGAGGTGCAATGGTAATGCTAGAAATTCCAACAGAAGTTTCTGGAAAAAACCTGTCTCAAATGTAGACAATTGGTTTTTAGGTTTCAATTTTCCTAAAAATATAACTGGAAAACCAACACAATCAGCCCCATGGCCTTTGGCATCAATGATGATTCAGAGAGAGAAACTGGCACAGGGCATTCCCTGAGGGGAAGGCACAATCCATGCTTGGTCTCCCCAGCTGAACCAAGCACGTTGTGTCATTCTTGGTGGTTACAGCATGTATATAGCAGAAAAGGAGATCCTGAAAGGCTTCTAATTTCGAGGTACTGCAATGGCCCTTCTGCCCTGCACAGTATCTATGGGCACAATTAGGAAATACCCACGCCAGTAACACTGTGCCTCTGCCTCATACTCAGAGAGGGCTCACAGCAGAGCAATTAAAATCCTTCAGCATCTTCCTGCATGGAGCAGGAAGAGCTTCAGGTGTCTGAAGAAGGTCAAGCAGATGAAGACCCTTATCCAAAACATGGAAGAGAGCAGCTCAGTTCCTTTTACCATTCCCAGCTGATGTTAACGGGGATGCAGAGGGCAACTTGACAGCAGCAGAGCTTCTCCCAGCCCCACCAGAGCAAGACAATAAACAGACACCAGGCCCTCAGCAAGGGCAGCTGTGCCAAAGCCATCCACTACTCTTGTATTTCTCAACCAATTTGGCAAGACCACAAGACAAAGGTGTAAAGACCACACTGAAACACCCCAGGGCTTCTCACTTCCAACCCTTTGCTGCAGCCTCCAGTCCATCGCCTGTGTGATGGGCTGAGGGAGCCCTTTGTGAAACTTTCCAGGTATTCGGATGATGAAAGGGAGAGACAGGAAGAGGCTTTATCTTTTCTCTTCCCCTTCTCCAGTCCCTTCCTCTCCCACATGCACTCACATCCAGATTACAAAGCAGCAGTTTACAGGATTTAAAAATAGCTGTAATTAATGCAGCTCAGAGGGATGAAAACACAACCCCAGAGCGCTTTTACCTTGGATGGAATATTCCCACCTTCTTCAGGAGCAGCCTGCCCATTCTGCAAAAGAAGAGAACTTGCCATTAGCACGTGCCAGGCATAGGACTGCTCCTTACACACACACACCCCCACACCCTTACAGAGGCTGCTGGCTCTGAGAGCCCTTCATGCAGGACAAGGAATGGGAGGACACCACTTTCAGACATGGGACAACTTGGACATTCCCCATATACACAGGAGGTGCCGTCTGCCAAGGAAAGCCCCACATTTATTAAGCCCTCATTTCCCCCGAAAGCAATCAGGGCTGCTTATATACCAACCATCACCTGTGGGGTGATGAGCATCTCTGCACCCCTCAACTGTGGGTCCCTGAGGAGTGGATGTATGAATCCCACCCTAGGCAGCAAGTGCTGCAGAAACTGCTCTGCAGACATAGCCCATCTCTCAGTACCATCCCATCCCTCCTGCACCCACGCTGGGGCTACCCCCTCCACTGTTTCCCTGGGATTCCTGGAAGAAGCAAGAAGGAGAGACAAGGTGAGGATGGGAAAGCAGTGCTAGAGTGCCGTTAACAGCCACTGTGCCATGACGTTGGTGAGAGCATGAACGTTTATCAGTTCTTTAGTACCCTGTCAGCAGCAAACCTGCACCTCCTGCCTGGCTCCAGGCCACCTCTGGCCTGAAAACCAAGCTCCTGCTGCTGGAGCTCTGCACAAAGTGACCTGGACCGCTCAGAGCAGCATCAGCCACTCACACCAAGCACTGAAGACATGAGGACACATCAGGTTGAGCACAGCCCCGTGCCTGGAGGAGCCAGCAGGAGCAGACATGGATGGGATTTAATGAGGCAGATACTCAGAGCAGGGTAAGCACGTACAAAAGGTTTTCTGCAGACTCTGGAGAAAAATAAGGGCAAGAAGATTTGGCTTTGACATCTGTTTGTGCGACAGTCTCAGGCTCCAGAAATCATGAAATTCCTCTCTGTCTTTGAAACAACAAAGCAAATTTATTCACCCCTCTTCAGATGTTATAGTCTAGGAGAAGAGCTGCAATACAATCGTGTGTCAGCCTCTCAGATTCTTTAAATGACTGGGTTTGAGGTCTTTCAGGAGCCTAACAGAAACAAAGCCAGCTCGTTCCCTGGAGAAGCAAGGGGACATCAACCTGACCCCTGCCTTAACACTACTTTCCTCCCACTTCTAATACAAAATAAACCTTGCAATTGTTGATCTAGAGAGAGCTTTGGGGCCGCTGAGGAAACGTCCCTCTAACGCTGCACTCGCTTTCTACAGCGTTCCCTGGGTGCTTCCAGGTTCACTCGCCTCTCCTTCCCATCAGAAGCCACCCCTGCTTGGCTGCCTGTTTACAACCACAAAAGGTGCAATGCTAATGAATGAAATTGAAGCACAAGTTTAGTTCTCAGCTACTTCAAATCCACAGACAATAGTCCAGAGCCTCCATGTATCTTCCTATTCCTATTGGGACTGTTTAGCCTGGAGAAGAGAAGGCTGCATGGAGACCTCATAGCAGCCTTCCAGTATCTGAAGGGATATATATACATATATAAGGATATCTATATAATATATTTATAAGGATATATATATATAAGGATGCTGGGGAGGGACTGTTCAATAGGGACTGTAGTGACAGGACAAGGGGTAATGGGTTCAAGCTTAAACAGGGAAGGTTTAGATTGGATATGAGGAAGA
>JBCJKH010055836.1:0-39952 GCA_039877255.1 Loriculus beryllinus | reverse complement strand
TGGATGAGGAAAAGACATGAAATATCCTCATATTGGGATATCTGTTTTACTAAGGAGAAACTAAAGCACACAGAGGTGGAGTGACTTGTGCCCATTACATCACCCCAAGGCACTGAGTTGGATGTAACTCCTAAAAGCACACAGACAAAGTAGGACCTACCAAGCCATAGAAACATAGAATAGTTTGGCTTAGAAGAGCTGGATTTTTCCTAGAAAGCCTCACTCTGAAGACTACAAATAAAAGGGTTGCAAGAGAGGATGAATTTGTCCAAGGGATATTTCTCCACTTGAAGAAAGGAGCAGGGGAAGATGCAGCCCAAGAAGAAGCTTTGAAGAGTCCCTTAGAATAATAGAATCAACCAGGACAGAAAAGACCTTTAAGATCATCAAATCCAACCTTGGTCCACGAGAGGACATCCCACCCATCCCCATTAAAGCCTGACAGTCTTCACGTCAACTCAAACCCAACTCCAGCGCTTTGGAAGCATGGAGAGTTGTGGCCAACCATGTGAATGGAGAGAAGGTTGGGATTTGGGAGAACTGGGAGAAGCCTGAGCTAAAACACCACTTGAGATGCATAAGGGGTGGTGTCTCCAGCAGCCCCCTTAACACCCCAAACACCAAACAGCATGGGAAGCAAATCCAGAAGCACAGCAGTTGAAACCAGTTCTACTCTCTGCTGGAACCAGTAGCTCAAGAACCATTCCCCATGGTGTTCCCATGTCCTTGCTATGAAGGTGCCTGTGCTATCCCCACCAGAGACACCACCTTCTCTTGCAGCTGCAGCTCTGTGCAACGCTGGCTTGCTGTTATTATATTGTTCCCCAAATATACCCATTAAACTCAGAGAGATATTCTCTCTTGTCACAAATTCTGCCTCAATAAAATGTGACATTTTCCTGCCTTCGCCTATTTATTGCACAGCACTTGCTCATTCCCTGGTGCCGATTGAGATGCAGAACTTCCCTGTTCCATTTTATTATTTCCCTGGTTCTAATTGGGGAAAGAAATCTGCTCCTTCTGTTGTATTCCTTATGCAGTGATTGAAAAACCTGGAGTGAGCTGCTGCAGAGACACAAAGTTCTCTTTAGCCCTCATGAGCTCGTTTGGCAAACCTCAGATTCTCTTTATAACCTTGGATAAATCCCGAGGGATCACACTGCGAGCTTTTCCCCTTGGCTCAGCTGTCTGGAAAACGGGAATAATGGGAACTTCTTTATTATCTATGGGGCAGGTCTGCCTCTTGCAACCTGTTTGTAACAGCACCAAGCACACGGATGCCTCACGTCAGGTCGGGGCTTTTGGGCAGCCGGTGGAATGTGATGACAAATGGGATTTGCAAGAGATCCTGATATGAGATCCTGATAGCTATCATGCAGTGGTGATAATAGGTAAGATAAAGCCTACATGCCTAGTGCTGTTAAACAAGAAGGGTCGGACCAGTCTCCTGTACCAATTTGCAGCTAAGTACAACAAAACCCCAGTGGACACCCCAGAGAAATAGGTGCTACTCACTGAGAGCGCAGGGAGCTGCTTATTTACTCATGGCAAGAAGTGTGGAAGCAGCTGCGAGGACCCATCAACCTGTGATTGCCCTGGAAAATAATCCCATCTTCCTGGCTTTCCGCAATCAAGGCTGGAGAAAAATCAATCCTGAGCTGAGATTGGGTCTAGATAGACAATATTTATGGCTCTGGCACTCAACTCAGGTGCTGCCTACTGGGGAAGGGATCAAGTGTAGCTGTTTCCATGTCCCCTGGGTGCCCAAGTGATGCTCAAATGGACTTGGATTCATCTGCAGCCATGGGTGCTGCCCGCTCTGTTGTCCCTGCTCAAGCCAAGGATTTATAGCAAGGCCATAAATGCATCACCCCCCTATGCGACAGGTCCTATAACTCCATCAGCATCTCCATATTCATGCCTCAAAGACAAGCCTTGCTAGACCCCTAGTTTCCTAGCTATTCCCAGTGAGTTTCCCTGCCCAGGGCAGGTTCTCTGTGCATAGCCACATTGCATAAGGAACAGATAGATCCTGCCAGATGCTCGCCAGGTTTAATGCCTATTAACTCCTTAATGTCCACATGGAGGTCGGGAAGCACTCATTGCTTTGCCTGTTGAGAGCAGTCGCAGTGATGCTCAGTCTCAGGGGATGGAGGGAGCAAGGAACTGATGGATACCAACCCTATAAGATGCAACCAAACCCTGCCTGCTCCATCAGCCCAACCACAAGCACCTATTGCCCAGCAATCCTGCCCAACCAAGCTATGGTGAAGCCCCAAGAGCATGGAAAGCAACACTGGGGCGTCCAGCACACCCCCAACACAAGCATCACCAGGAGGATTTATGGGGCTGTCCTGGTGACACACCGTGTCTGTAACTGAAGAATGGCAGTTGTAAAAAAACCCATTTGCCAGAGTATTAGGATCCCATTAACGTTCCCGGTGGAGGAATAACACCGGCCCTCCTGGCGGGATTAAAGGGACTAGGACTCAGCCTCTGTGGTTTTATGGCCCTTTCCCCCATTTGCTGATCAAATTGACAGATATAAAGCTGCAGGCAAGAAGTGTCCTTGGCCCATAAGCCCTCTAACGACAAGAAAAGTCTTTGAAGCAACACAAGTGCTATTCAGCAGGAGCCAGCACTGCCAAGGGAAGGAAAGGGGCCATTTAGGCTTCCTTGCAGCATCCTCTCCCCTTCAGCCCCACTACTGCAGGGGAAGATGCAGCACCACAGAAGGCCAATGGGACAAGCACAGGTGCTGCTTCCCATCCGTGTCCACATAGAACGAACCATGGAATAACAGATTGGTTGGGTCTTTAAAGACTCGTTTTCACAAACCCATGGGCAGCTGCATCGTTATTGTCATGATCGCTCCTAAACACCTACTGATTGCCTGAGGATGCTGCAGGGAACAAAAAGGAAGCAGATGGAGCTGCACTAATGGGCAATGCCACCCAAAAGGCTCAGAGCAAAGGGTGAACATCAAACTCCAATGACTTGCCATGGTCCCCGGGACAGAAGAGACAGCATGTGGCAGGACATGAGCAGCCTTCCCCATTCCCTGCGCTCACGAGCATGGCCTGGCTGAAGACAATAAATACAGAAGTATGGGCTGCTTGCTCAGCATGGCTGTAAATAGTTCATGAACTCCAGGAGATTTATTTCCTTCTTCCCACCTTTACGAGCCCACAGCAACCATGAAAAGATGGGAAGGTTCATGGTTTACAGCCATCAAACAGAGGGTTTGGGGGGAACAGGGAGCCTGGTGCTACATGACAGAAGCAAGTGGGACTCATGGGAACAGCAGGCACAGAGCCACCAACATCAGCTCACCCAGCTGGTGCCCATTCCCCAGAACAGGAATGATGTGCAAATGCTTTTCCTAACCCTCACGAGGTCCCTGAGGATGATCCCGTTTGCTGCCTAGCTTCATCTCGGAATAACTGTACTCAGCAGCCCTTCTCCAGAGGTTTACAGTGGGATGTTACACAAAGCCAGGAGAACCAGTTCCTCCTGGGAAAACCATCCATCCACAAGAGATTTCCAACGCAAAGAGGATGCAGGAGGTATTAGGAGATAATAAAGAGGTATCAGCATCACAGCCACCCCAGGGACAAACCCTTACAGCTGAGGACTGCACAACTAACTATTCATCCAAGCTTTCATTTTGCTTTATTTCCAACGCAAATTTGAGCAGATCAGGTTGTTCCAGGAGGGTTTCTCCCATTCCCACCTTTCCCTTGGTGCCACCTCACAAAAGGGCTGGCAAAGCGTGTCGTGGGAGCTCCGCACCACGCACCCACCCCTCCTTCCCAACAGAACCGGCACTGTAAAGGCTTTATCAATCCCTGGAGCCATCCAGCCTCCCCTGCTAGGTCTCTTTATTATGTGCCTTGACATTTCCAAGGGTTATATTTCCGCCTGTGAGAACCATCAGTCCAGCAGCACACAGTAATATATGGAGTAATAGAGTCTCAGCACAGCAGGTTTAATCTCATATTGCTGAAGCCCCTGGTGTCCTAGCTGAAGTAAGTTAGTCATTAGGAATTCCTTTCTCCCGACTGCAAGCTTGTTTTGGTTTGGGGTTATTATTTTTCCCCTAAAGAGAAGAAAAACACTCGAGATTGATTTATGACTTTCCCATTCCCTCCTCTGCAATGGAAACTGGCTGCAGGCGAGAGATGGAGAGAGCCCAGAACCTGCTTTCCCTGCCAGCCAGCACATGGACACCCTGCCACTGCCACCACCAACTGGGTGACACCCTGGGGACCCACAGAGCCCTTTGCAGAGATGACTCTGCAGCTTCACCCCAGATGTACCAGGAGTGCTCAGGAGCCATAGAAGAATAACGATGGTGTAGCCAGTAAGTCAATGAGAGGGCTGGCCCCAAAGGGGGAAGGGAATAGAACAGTGATGTTTTCCATAGTGCCAACTTGGATTTGGATGGCTGAGGCAGCAAATAGGGAAACAGAGGGTGAAAAAGCAGATTCCTTCTTAGGATTGGGGTTGAGCCCCTCAAAGGCAAAAGCTTTAGGAGCAGATCAAAGATGTGCTGAAGACACCAAGCTGGCCTGACCACAAGAGGAGCCTGGTGCTCCCGTGCAATGGGTCGCATTCCTTCAGACTGAGAGCATCAGATTTACCTCCCAGTCTAACCACAGCACTGGGGAGAAGATGTGAGCATGAAACCATTATGTTTCCTCTGGGAATCCCAACCATCTGGGAAAGACGGGCTTCAGAGGGGAGTATGATCGAGCACGACATGCAAGCGGTGACACATTGCACTGCTTGCTATTGCAAGACAGGATCTTGCCTTTCCTCCTCCATCCCAGCCATCCCAACGCTCTGCTGTATGTATACTGCATGCAGCAGCTCCCAACCCATAGCAAGCTGAAGCCCAGCATCCAACCTGATGCTCACTGGTGTTTCATGCACTCTGACATCTGGCAGTGCAGCAGCTCCTTCAGGAGCATCCCAGCTCTGTACATAGACAGCAGCAGCTCTCCCAGCCAGTCTAGCTTATGTCTCCTTACTCAAAGCCCTGGAGCCCATCAGCTTCTGCAGAGGAGCAAGTGATGCAGCAAGTACTCTGCTGCTGCCTGAGCATCCCAGCACACCCTCATGGCTCTGACAGCCATGGAAGTACTGCAGCGTGAGCCCAGAGCAAGGCTTGAACACACATCTCTCCATCCCTCATGTCATGTTCCCATAACCATGAGGATTATCAGGCTGGAACACAAAAGCCAGGATTAAACCAAGGACAATAATGGAGCTGGCAACCTTCTGGAGCCATCTTAGGGCAAAAGGGCCCAGAGGACAGACTCTGTGCACAGCTCCAAAGAGGGAGAATGAGGAGACACAGATGCGCACAGCAATGCCAGATGCCAGCTTCAAAGCCCCATGTAGAGAGCCTGCAGCACCACATCCACCTCTACCTGGACAGAACAAACTCCACTGCAGCCTCCAGCTCCTCAGTGCCCTTCCCAGGCTCCCAGGAGAGATGAGTAACAGTGAAAGGCTTTATCTCAGCCCCCCCAAAGCAGGAAAACCAAAGGAAAAGCCGAGGATACCATCCCCAAGCAGCTCAATGGTAGGACTTGAGGCACCTCTCCACACTTGAAGCCTTGGCAACAGGTTTTGCTCCATGGTAGGAACTTATCTCATTGCTTCTTTCCCCTTGAGCATGGTTATTCCTGGGCAGCTCGGTTGCCTCTTCATTTGGACAACAGCAGAGGCTTCAGGGTGGTGTGTGGGGTCATATCTGAGCAAGTAGGAGCCACCTGGGCTTCCAGATGTCCTTTGGGCCAACAAATGCTGCTGGAGAATCCCAAGGAGTTCCAGAGCACACCTATTGCATCTTTGCATTGGCTTTCGAAGCCCCAGTAACCACCATGGTAAAGACACCTATGCCAAAGCAATGGGTATGGGGGCAAAGAGGTCACTGGGTACATAAGGACCCAAGATTTCAATGCACTGTATCTTCTAAACCATGAGGATCAGTCCCACCATGCTGGTCCAGCTTGGGAATCCCAAACGAGCTTGGCCATAGACTCCCAGGTATCTGGGCAGCCCATCCCTCCAGCAGCACATAGGGATCCTCTCCTGCCAGCAAACCAATCTCTGCTGTACTGATTACATAGCCATTAGCAAGAATTCCATCCCAGTGAGACTGGAGAGGCAGTGGCAGTGCTATTGAGTCAGTCTAAGAGGGAAAAATGCATTTCAATCCAGAGGTGCCCCATGCCACAGCCAGCATCCCTAGAAAAACCTGTTTAAAGACATGCAAAAGAGCCCCTCTGCTACAAATCCCAGCCATGCTGACAGCTCCTGTGCATATCCCTATTTTCCCAGCTCCTTGTTCCCTTCCCATCAGTTGCTTTTGTGCTAGGCAGGGTAGCAATCAGTCCTTCCCACGGGATGTGGGATCCAAGGCTCAATCTCCCAGCCTCAGCTAAAGGAAAGGGTTTTCCTACTGTAGAAGTGATTCCTGTCTTCCCTTATGATGTTGAAGGCAGGTTTATACCCCAACCTGGCTATTTAAGCCCCTCCAGCTCCATCAAAAAGGCCTTCCACAGGGATACAATTCCAGGATGGCAGAGCATCCTGACACAGCCCAAGGATGCTGCAGCACCACAGCAAAGCCTTTCCCTGTGCAGAGCAGCAGGTAGAGAGCTGGGGAGCCCAAGCTGGGGCTCTTTGCAGGCTTTGGTGTAGGAAAGAAGCTGAAATTTCTCCTTCTCTTTTGTCAGGTCAAATTTACTGCAAGAGGAGAACGTTCCAGGAGGGATTTGTCATTGTTTGTGGCAGTTTGGAAAGCTCCTAAATACGCTCCATGCAATCCTGGATGTAAATTGAATAGAAGGAAAAGCAATTTGCGAGGCATTAAAATCCCTCTGCAGGTTCCTTTCAAGTGATCGATGCCTTCAACCACGATGTTATCTACGCGTAGCCGAGTTGGGCAACACAATCCAATCCCCCAAGTCATTGCCTTCCCAGGTAACTCGTCAACCCATGGACCAGATTCCTTCTAACCTCAGCACAGGCAGTGCTGTGCCTGTAAAGCTCTCAGCTCCTTGCCTCATAGGGACTTTAGCACCGAGCAAGGGAAGCTGCACAGCTGGATTTTGGGATGCATCACTGCGCTCCCACCGAGCAGCATCACAGCCCCAAGTGCCTGCAAGAGGGAACCAGGATCACCTTTATTTGTGCAGGATGCATAAACCCCAGATGACACGGCTTGGTCTGAAGCTGTTAACCCCTTCAGAAGCACAGTGATCAGCCCCATGCAGCGTGTTCTCACAGCTCCCCCACCAAAGCACAGGCAATCTGCAGAACAGGAGCAATCACTGCATCCCAGTTCCCTAGGGAAGTGTTTCTTCGGGAGGAGATTCAATGCGCTGCCATGCAAGTCCAAAGGCAGCGTGTGGAATCTAGATCCGAGATCACACAGGGGAACAAACAAGTGGCAATAGTGGCCATCAAACTCCCAGGCAAGTGCCCCCAGCCTATTCATCTCCGTTGTGAAAAGATCCATGTCCTCTGCACCAAGGATTGATAAAGGGGGAGATACAGGATGGATATAAGGAAGAAGCTCTTCCCTGTGAGGGTGCTGAGGCACTGGAATACCCAGAGAAGCTGCAGCTGCCCCATCCCTGGCAGTGTTCAAGGCCAGGTTGGACACAGGGGCTTGGAGCATCCTGCTCTAGTGGAAGGGGTCCCTGTCTATGGCAGGGGGCTGGAAGTGAGTGGGCTTTAAGGTCCCTTCAACCCAAAGGGATTCTCTGTGTCTATGAAACCCCTCCTGGCCCCAAGCTGGGCAGGAGGATGGAGCAGAGACTCCCCTGGGCTGGAGGGTTGGAGTGGTGCTGGGGACAGGGAGGGCGCTGGATCCTGGATGGGGTTTGGGGCCAGAGGGGTCTCACTTTTGTCTCTGTCCTTGCACAGGTTCCTGAGCAGCCACTGAGAGCTCAGCCCCGCAGGACCCGGCCGTGCCGGAGGGTACCATGAACTGAGCACGCAGCCCCCCGACACAGCCGTGTTTGGGGGTTGGTTTTCCTATTGACTCAAATCCATCCCACAGCCGTTCATGACGGCGTTTTAACAGGGGGTTCCTCTTCCCCTCCCCTGGAGCGAAGTCGTCCCGGCTGCGGTGAGGATTTCCAGAGAAGATGGGGAGGAAAAAGATCCAGATCCAGCGGATCACGGACGAGCGCAATCGGCAGGTCAGTGCCTTCCCTTCCCCTCTCCACTCCCTCCTCACCCGCTCTTGTGTTGGGGATTGGAAGGGTTCTGCTTCCAAATGACCCATTTGAAGCCAACCAGTGCCTTTTGTTTTGTGCCCAACCCATAAAAAGAAGCAGAAACCCGGCCTCGGGGCCCCATCCAGGCGGATCCCAGTACCGCTTCTCCCTTACCCGGGCGTTGCTCCTCATCCTGGAGCTCCTAACGCCATTTCCATCTAAGCTCTTTTCCAGAAGGAAGTCTCTTCTCCGCTTAGTTCCCTTTTCTCTTTCACGTGTCTTGCAGAAAATCTATTTCAGTTGACATATTCCGTGAGGTTTTTCCAATGAAAAGCAGCCGCAACGCGTCTCCATTTTTTTGGGATGCAAACAGCCCAAATGATTCCCTTGTTTTCCTCTTGTTTTTCTCAATTGAAAACTCGGATGGATCCAGGGTTTTGGGGATTTTTCCCCTTGAAGCCAAGCCCTAGACATGCATGCGTAGAGATGCTTGTGTGTATCTCAGAGTTGGAAAGAACCAGGTTTCTCCCTCATGCTCCTGTTCTTAGGCAGCACCAGCTGTGTGGCAGCATTTGGCCACACCGGGTTGGCTCTGAGGTGACTCTGCTGCTCTATTTTGCCATAACCACAAGACTTCCAGGCGGATCCCTTTGCTCCGTGGCTTCCTGCGATCCTTGAGTCAGGCTCAGCACATCCAAGCCTGTGCCTCTGGTGCAGCCGCTGCTGCCAATGCCCCAGTTTGGGCTGCCCCGCTTTTTCTCTTGCTTTTATTCCCGAACACAAGATTGTTTTCTATATTCTAATGCTTCAAAAGGGGCAAGTGCCAGCGTTGGGTGAGCTGCTTTATCACTCCACAGCAAACCAAGAGGAAATTGCAGGTTTTCTTCATTAGGACTGAGGATGCGATGGGCATAAAATGCTTTTTGATAATCTCCCCGTTGCTCGTGGCACTGCTTAGTCCCATAATTAGGAGGGAATGGGGTTAGTAACAAAGCTGCAGTGTGTTTTATGGGGCAGCACTGGCCAGCGTTGCACAGGGGGGAGAGGGATTTGAAGCTCTTGAAGCCCCTTGAGATGAGCAGAAGGTAATGCTGGGGGTTGATGGCATAGCCGAGCCCTGTTGTAGGAGCTTCAGGAAAGCCTGGCCAGGGATGGGGCAGGATTGAAGCACACTCAGGAGTAAAGGGTGAACAGGAGCCTGTTCACTGCAAAGTGAAGCTCTTTCCATGCATCCTGCATCCGATCTACAGCATCAGTGAGTCCAGCCCTGCTCTCACCCTGCGCTTTGCCTCCCGTGGGTGCATGGACCATGAGCCCACCCAGAGGAGAGCAGAATGACAGCAGAAGCCAAAACCAGGGGAGGAGAGCAAGTAAGAGTCACTAATGTCATTAAAGGACTTAGTGGAGAGGATTTGCCATAACAGATCAGACCATCAGGCTGTCAGGGCCAGGCTGCTGACTCTGGCAGCGACCAATATGGTCTACATCAGGGGAAAGGCAAAAATCCCCTGCTAGTGTGGGGCAGTAATTCCTTCCTGACCCCTTTGGTGATCAGCTTATGCTGTGGAGCATGAGATTTGATTACCCTCTTAGACTTAGAAGGTTAATTCTTCTAGATGAGACTCATGCATGGCAGTAGGGGAAGGTTTGGGGTTTCTGTCCCAGGTCACAAGGAGATGTGCAAGGCAGTGTTGGCTGATCCTTGTGTGTGTTGGAGCTGATTAATGGCAAGGCTTTGCTTTTCTCTGGGGTACCAAGGCAAAAGGATGTTCCTCCACCCTGTCCCAAGGCAAAAGGATATTCCCCAACCCTGTCCCTACCTATTCCCTTATACCAAGGGAATAACCCTTCGTCCATAGAGGGATGCTTCGGTACTTTGGGTTCTGCTTGGCTCAGCTCAGGTTTTTGCTTGATTTTGGGCAGGTAACCCCATGCTCTCCTTCATTGCTCAAGGACAACAAAGAGGTGGTAAATGCTCCATCCCTGACAGTGTTCAAGGCCAGGTTGAACACAGCCTTGGGTGCCATGGTTTAGTGTGAGGTGTCCCTGCCCATGTCAGGGGGTTGGAACTGGGTGATTATAAGGTCCTTTCCAACCCAAGCCATTCTATGATTCTGTGACAGTACCCAAACCATGTCTGTAGTCTTCATGGCCAATATTTGCCCCCTTGCTCACACTCTGTGGCCTCATCCAGTTGCCTCTCCCAAGGAACAAGGGATGGGACAAGAGGAAAGGGCCTCAAGCTGCACCAGGGGAGGTTTAGATGGAGATGAGGAACAATTCCTTCCCCATTGGAACAGGCTGCCCAGGGTAGGGCTGGAGTCACCGTCCCTGCAAGTGTAGATGAGGCCCTCAGTGCCATGGATTAGTAGTGGCCTTGGCAGTGCTGGGCAGTGGTTGGACTGGATGAGCTGAAAGGGCTTTTCCAGCCCAGCTGATTCCATGATTCCATGATCTTGATGGCCAAGGGGTCTCATGGTGCCCAGCAAGGTGGGTCCCCCACATCGGGCACTGCAGGAACCAGCACCCTCAGCTGTTCCTTCTGTCCTGGTGATGACACCGTTATGGTTTCCTCTCAGTCCTGGGAGCATCCCAGCATCCCAGGAGGGGTTTTGGGTGGCTGAGAGGTCCTGGATGCCACTGGGAAGGGGGACACCGGCAATGTGAGCACTGGTGCTCGCAGCCCAACCATGCTGAGAGCAGGCGCACGTGGCACGGGGGCCAGCCCTGCTCTTCCCAAGGGATGAGGAGATTAGAGCCCAATCTCGTTACTGCTTAATCATCTCTGGATGATGGTGGGGCAGGACGGGCCGTTGTGTGCCCCTGCTCTGCCCTCCTGCAGCACAGAGGGATGCGGCTGCTGCTTGAGGGATGCTCGGAACTGGGTGCAGCCAGGATGCTGCCGGGCACCACCGGTGCGGATGGGGATGCTCCAGGTGAAGCTCTGTGGTGCTACAGCTTGTCCAGGCTTGAGTTGAGTGAAGGCAATGGACTCTCCTCCTTCAACACTGCAAATTAAAGTTGTTCAGCTGCAAAACAGATGCTGTGGTGGAGGCCAAAAGTGGGGTCAAGCACTCCCATGCACAGCAAGGGAGCAGCTTGTGGCACCCGAGGGCATCTTGGCTTCATCTCCAGCCCTTCCCTAGGTTGCTGCTTCAACCTAACAGGGATTCCTGAAGCAAAGCACTGGCTTCTGCCTTCATTTTCCTTTCTTTCATTTGCTAAGAGGGCATTGGCCAAGTGGGGTGCTTTTGTTCGTTGCGGGGGCTGAGGGAGCTTCAGTGGCCGCGGTAGAGAGCCCAAACCAGCTCCTTCCCACCAGCTGTGTCCTGTTAGGAGCCTTGGCTGGGAAATGCAGCCTAGCATCTGTCTGGCATCTGGGGAGTGTTATGGAGCCTGCACCCACCTCTGTCCTCATGTCCCAGCCAGCTTGCAAGGATCTGGGTTCTGCTGTCCCAACATCAGAAGGACATGGAGCTGTTGGAGCAAGTCCAGAGGAGGCCACGAGGATGAGCAAGGGCTGGAGCCAGGCTGGGAACATTGGGGCTGTTCAGCCTGGAGAAGGGAAGCTGTGTGAAGACCTCAGAGCAGCTTCCAGTGTCTGAAGGGGGCTATGAGGATGCTGGGGAGGGACTCTTCATTAGGGACTGCAGTGGCAGGACAAGGGGTGATGGGTTCCAACTGAAACAGGGGAAGTGGAGGTTGGAGACAAGGAAGAAATTCTTTGCTATGAGGTTGCTGAGGCGCTGGCACAGGGTGCCCAGAGAAGCTGTGGCTGCCCCATCCCTGGCAGTGTTCAAGGCCAGGTTGGACACCTGGGCTTGGAGCATCCTGCTCTAGAGGAAGGGGTCCCTGCACATGGCAGGGGTTGGAGCTGGATGAGCTTTAACGTCCCTTCAACCCAACCCAACCCATGCTACCATCAGGCTGGCAGAAGATGCCTCATTAGCTGACAGCTCTAATGAGAGTGGGTCAGGGCTGGGGTGGGATGGAGCAGCTTTAGGGTGGCTGAGCCTCCGCCTCCTGGCCGCACAGGGTTGGGTGCTCACAGCACTGCTGCAGTGAGTGAGGATGAGATCTCCAGGGCTTGAATGTTCAACTTGATGAGCACCCAGCGCCGCACAGCCCCCAGACAGATGGCAGCTCTGCTTGTTGTGGGGGGGGGGGGGAGGGCTGAGATTCATTTGCTCTTGATTTGGCAAGATGTGATGATTTCCAACGCTGATAATCATCTCTCTGCTTGTGAAGTGTCTGCCTTTGGAGGAGCCTGAAATAGGCAGCAAGAGGAACTGGTTGGAAGAGGGAGGTGGGAGAGGAGAGCTTGGGGTGTGTGGTCCAGTTGGGCAAGCTGAGGAGAGAAGATTCCCTCTGCCCTCCTCTTCCTTTTGCTCTTCCTCCAGTGGTCATCCTGGTTTTCTGTGGGTGGTTTGGGGTCCATGGCAGTGTGGGGACAGCTCTTGACCATGGTTCTTGCTTTCAGGTGACCTTCACCAAGCGCAAGTTCGGTTTGATGAAGAAGGCCTACGAGCTGAGCGTCCTGTGCGACTGCGAGATCGCCCTCATCATCTTCAACCACTCCAACAAGCTCTTCCAGTATGCCAGCACCGACATGGACAAGGTGCTGCTCAAGTACACCGAATACAACGAGCCCCACGAGAGCCGGACCAACGCAGACATCATCGAGGTAAGGTCACCCGTCCTTGTCTGGGCTTTGCTGTGGTGGTGGAGGCAGCGTCAGGTCTGCCACCACAGCCGGATGGATGGGAGCAAGCTGGGTGGGGATGGGAGCAAGCAGATCTTCAGGCCTTGGTGCCAACCTGATTTGGCATGGTTTTGGTCCAGGCTATGAAAAGACTTGGGTCTGGGTAGTAGAGTTTGAAGCTATCTCAAGTGATGTGTTGATCTAGTGCCATAAAATTGGGTTTTTTGGGATACTGCATTGTGGGACTTCCCTGTGGTCCAGGCAAGCCATGGAGTTTAGGAGGCATCTCCCGGGGTTGCAATGGGGTGCAATGGTGATGTTGCCCCCGTCTCTTGTTTCAGAGACACATGGTGGGGTTGTAGGAGGACACCAGGGGCTGAACCACAAAGTCATTCAGGTTGGGAGGCACCTTTGGGTACCTGTGGTCCAACCTGTGCAAAACACGGCCATTCTAGATGGGGCTGCTCAAGACTTGTCCAGCTGTGGCTGGGGGTCTCCTAAGGAGGATGAGTCCAATCTGATCGCCCTTGGCTGGCTGATCACTGACGTTCCAGGGGAGCATAAATTAACCCCAATGGAGCGGAGCAGCACAGCCCCACAGAGAGCCCTGTGTGGGTCAGGGGCTTGGAGCTCACATGGCACAAAGCTTCATGTCAAAGCACTGCTGGAGGGATTGGCTTCTCCTGCCACTTGGGCCTTGGAATCCCTTTGGTGCATCTTGGGCAGCGCATTTGGGCTTTGATTTCGTGAAGAAGGAAAACCCAAACAAATTCCTTCCTAAATCCTGCTTTTTCTTGTGTTTTCTTCATGGAATGTCTCTTTTTGAGAGGTTTGGATTCAGCTTTTCACCTCGTTGGTTCCCACCAACATAGCCATGCCCAAGCATCCTGCCCTCACCAGGGTTTGGCTCCTTGTCCGCCAGTGCCCGGTTGTGGAGGAGCCATAGAAATGGTTCTGAATTTTCCCTTTTTGGCCTCTTTGAGCCAGGTGATGCTCATCCACAGTGCCTATGCACCGCTCCCTGCCTGCTTCTCAGTACCACCACATCCAGCCTCTCTGGGATGCTCCGACCGCGGCACTCGCGGCGTTGAACAGATTTGTCTTGGCCTAAAAATACCGTAAACATTTTGGGCAGCGTTCGCTGTTCCCTTATGGTCCAAGCTGCAAACACTCCCAAGCCGACAAGTTACACACAGTCCTTGGCACCCAAAGGAATACTGTGTTTGCACCACATGAAAAGCTGGAGCCGCATCCAAAGCCGAGGAGAGAAACATCGGCAGCGGAAGGATATTGGTGGATGGCAAGGAAAAGAGCCCAAACACGCCGGGCTCGGCATGTCTTGTTGGAAGAGCCGCCTTGGAGTGAAACCCACTGTGGGGGGGAAGGCAGGTTTTGAGGCTGCTCAAGCATCCCTTCTTGTCCTCATCTCATCTTGGAGCAGGGTTAGGGTTGCTCAAACCATTCCTGCCCCTGGTGCTGATCCATCCCCCTGCATCCAACCATGTCCTCTTGCTCGGGTCAGGTCCTACCAGCCCGGCTTTGTCCCCACCACACACAGCCCCGGTTTATCTCATGTTTCTTGGTGACTCCCAGTTGAACTTGACTCCTCCAAGTGCATCTTTGCATCCTTGAAGCTTCTCCAGCTGTGGCTGCCCCATCCCTGGCAGTGCTCAAGGCCGGGTTGGATGGGGCTTGGAGCAACCTGCTCCTGTGGAAGGGGTCCCTGCCCGTGGAACTGGATGAGCTTTAAGGTCACTTCAAGCCAAACCAGTCTGGTTCTATTCTATAACTTGATGGCATCCCCTGTGGGGACACCTCCACGCTGGGGCTTGGCGGCAGTGGGATTGAGCCACGCAAACCCCAGCGGCTCTCTCCGTGCCTGGCAAAGTCCTGGAAGCTTTTAAGTCAGAGCAAATCTCTCTTAATGCAGAGAGGGGGGTTTCCTTAATCAGGCGGGGGACAGCTGAGGCCCCCGGACAGGCACGCTGGGGGCCACGTGCCGGGATCACGCCGGCTTTGCTCCTCGCTGTCTCTTCTCGTTTCCTCGCAGCCTGCCTGACGTGCCAGTTTGCGATAAGGGACTTGGATGAGAACAGGGCAAGGAGATGCTCCGGAGCCACTTCAAGCCACACAGCAGTGCCTCTCCTTGCTTTCCTTGGTTGAATGTCACAGGAGAGGGCTGAGATTTCCCTCATTCCCAGGGCTGGCATTCCTCAGAGGCCATCGAGCAGGATGCTGCAAAGGCAGCTGCCGGTGCCGTGTTTGCATCCTCATCCTCATCCTTATCCAGACTTCCCCAAAGCCTGGGGTGGTTGAGTCCTTCTCGTCGAAGGGAAGTTGACCACATCCTGGTTGAGCATCGTTTCCTCTCACATGTTCTGCATTTCCTGCTGCTCTCTCACCCTCTTCGGGTTAGAAATCTGTTCCCATCGAGTTGGGATCGTGGGATTGGGAACATCATCTGGAAGAGCGGGTCTTGCAGTGGGTCCTGCCATGGGTGGGGGGGGTACACCCAATAGAATGGGAGGGCCTGAGGGTGGCAGGGAGATGGAAGGTGATGAATGGAGTTCCTTTGCCATGTGAAGTTCTCACCCTGGTTTTCCTTGAAAACCTTCTGCTGTGAAGAGATTGATTTTAGGTCTGTTTTCTATGAGAAGAGAGTGGTGTTCCTTGGGGCGCAGTCTGGTGACAAAGAGGTTTCGTGCCTCTTTGCAGCTTCTGCTTTTCCCTTGGAAAAGGGAATGAGGAGGAATGAGAAGGAAGGCTCTTTTCCAAAAGACCTTGCCGAGATCCTGAGAACAGGAATGGTTGGGGTTGATTCCCGCTCCAGGAGGATGGTTTTCCTTTTATATCATCTTGTCAGGGAGCAGAAAGTGTGGGACACACATTATTTTATCCCAAAAAAATGAAAACCCCAGCAGCTCACATGGCTGGCAATGGCATTTTGTTGTCTCAAACCTCCTTTGGAGCAGCAGATTCTGCTTTGGCTCATGACCTGCTGCGACTTGGGCCCCGGTGCTTCCTGTCCCCACCACACTGCAGATCATCCCCATCCTCTGCTGTGCCAGCTCTGGAGCCCATCTCCATTCCCTTCCTCCCCTCTATGCCTGCAGGCAGCTGCCCGTAGCATCCAGGAGGGATTTTTCTCCCCATGCACAATTGGCTTGATGTTTCCTGGGGCTGCTACTGGGTTTTCAATGGGATGGTGGCATCGCAGCCACTTGTCACAGCTCGGGATGTTCTGATCTGAACTTGGTGGTGGGGGTCAGACCCAAAGACAATTAAGTTATAACTAATGTTATGAACATGACCAGGGACAGGGACCAGATGTCAGGCATCCACCAAGCAGGACCAATGGCAAAAGGCAGAGCCATTTGTTTCCCATCAGAGAACCATGGAATGGTTTGGATTGGAAGGGAGCTTAAAGCTCCTCCGGTCCCAACCCCCTGCCACAGGCAGGGACACCTTCCATTAGAGCAGGGTGCTCCAAGCCCCATCCAACCTGCCCTTGATGTTTATTACAGTTTAAGGAAGACAAGAGGAGAATTGTCAAGGCTCCCTGCTTTTTGCTTTCCTCCTGCTGAATTTGGCATGAAAAGAGATCAAGACTTCCAGGAAATTCTGTAGCTTTGACTTCTAAATAAAACCCCCCTGAATTGGCAAGTGATGGTTCCATAATAACATCTAATTGCTTTTGGTATTTTGAAAATAGAATGATTAAATGTGCATGTGTAACACAATCTGTAGATTGGCTACTGCGCTCGCAAGAGGGACTTTCGGGGCTTCCACCGTGCGTGTGATTACCAGGCTCCTGTTAATGAAGGAGGAGATGTCACACCAGTAGCTCTCTGCCCCTTCGCTGCTTGTGCAGCCGGGGTTTGCTGTGGTGTTTGCTGCCCCAGGTGTTGTCCCCATCACCCTCCTGTATCACCTGTGACATGCTCTTGATGCGATGCTCTTGATGCGGTACCGTTGTGCATGGAAAATGCCCCCCGTTAGAACCCAGCTGGTTTTTGCCAGGACAAGCTGCTTTTTGCTTATTGTTTTGGTCCTTATTTTGCTATTTGGAAAAAGGTTTTTCCCTATTTTTAGCAGGAGAGCAGATATCATTAAAGTTTATTTCCCCTCCTTGTCATTGTAGTAATTGTAGGTGATGGATGCACCTGAGCTGGTATGGGTCCAAATTCAGCTCTGGCATAAACAGATCCTTTGAAAGCAAAGAAGTTTCTCTCCATCCATCCATCCATTCAGCCATCTATTCATCCATCCATCCATCCATCCATCCACCCATCCATCCACCCATCCGTCCATCCATCCCCATGTTGTAATTCCTGACTTAGGGACAGCCTGGTGTCAAAACCCGAGAGCGGAACCTGACTCTTTTAACTCCACGAAGGTCAATGATGCCTTGGGATGAATCTGCACAAGGGCAAAGTCATCATCTTTCTGGTCCAGGGGCTGTTTTGGGGGGGACCTGCCCATCTCAGGTGTCTTCCCATGTTCCCTATCCCCACTCCCAGATCTCAAACTGTCCCGGTTGTGTTTGCAGACATTAAGAAAGAAAGGTTTTAACGGCTGTGACAGCCCGGAGCCCGACGGTGATGACTCGATAGACCAGAGCCCCTTGATGGAGGATAAATACCGTAAAGGCAGCGAGGATCTGGATATCCTGTTCAAGCGCTATGGTGTAAGTACCGGGCCCCTCGGCTGGAAAACCTTCATTATATGTTCTTCTTTTGTTTTGTTCTCCTTCTGTTCCATTTCCCCTCCCCGACACCCCCCTTCCGTGTCCTGTGTCCTCCCCTTCCCCAAACGTCACAGGCGCTGAACAAGAAGCACAGGGAATGCGAGAGCCCGGAAGGGGATGAAGTGTTTGCTCTGACCCCGCAGACCGAAGAGAAGTATAAAAAGATTGATGAGGAGTTTGATAAAATGATGCAGAGTTACCGGCTCGCAGTGAGTAGCTGGTGGTCTGCAGCCCCCCTCCTTTCCCTTCCAAGTGATGGAGGGGCTGGCTTGTGCATGGCTTTGCTTCGGCGCCGTGCTGTGCCTTGGGAGCCGATGCGTGCAGCCCACCACAGCCCCGAATGCACCCTATGGGTGAGAGGCACAAGGGGCCTTGGGGGTCCCTCTTGTTTCCCACCTGGAGGAGCAGCAACATCCTTTGGGAAAGCCAGTCCCATTAGCTCCAGCGTTCCTGAGCCTCTATGGCTCCAGCTTGGCAGGGAAGGAGGATGTTCTCCCTATCTTTGCTGCAAATATTGGATTAAGGCCTCCTTTTCCGCCCTTTTTTCCCTCCCCAAAACAGGTTGTTTTGCCTGGATTAAGACTCCAGGTTCACGCCATGCCAGCCCCTCACATCCCTGTGAGACTTTGGGCTATTCCACATTAATTCCCCCCCAAATCCACCGAGCCCTCGGGGCAGCTGGTGGTCATGGCAGGAATCCAGGGAGGTTTTAGCCTGTGATCCCGGAGCCGGCACCGGGGTGGCATCAGGACAGTGCTGGAAGGGATTTGTGTCAGGAGACAGGAGGAGGAGGGGGGACGCGCTTCAAATTAGTCGTTAGTTCAAGGGAGCAGAGACCGTTGATGCAGGAAAGGCTCCTTCGGAGGGAGTAGCCCTGAGATGCTGCAGCCAGAACTGATGCTGTCCGGAGCAGGATGGAGGCTCATTCCTAAGGGCTGGATGAAGCAGTGTCATTATTAAACACACACAGACCCCCTCCCCTCAGAAAATAACTTGCCCTTTGGTGCTTTGCAACCCCCACGGGTTAAAACTCCATCTCCTCTTGAGAATTAGCTCTTGTGACGTGCACAGCTCTTCCTTTTGCTGACTCAGCAGGTGAGCTCCAGGAGCCTCCCAAGGTCCCCAACGTCTGCATCTCCATCCTCTGCATCTCAGGGGTGATGGGAGGTGGCTGCCTTGAGCCCTGGGAGAACTGGGGAGGGGAAGCCAAATGGGATGCAGGCAGGGATGGATGCTCAGAGCTGTGCCCTCCAGGCTGGGTTTAGTGCAGGATGAGCTCCTGAAGGCTTGGCTCTGCCTTGCCCTCTCTGGTTTCACTACTGGGGAGCAGGTTTTAGCCCTGGTACCCCCCCCAGTACCTGCCACAAGCCCTGTCACTGATGCAAAATAGGTTGAAAAGTCATCAGAGGTTTAAGCTGGGTGTAGAATAACCTCAGAAAGCAGGGCCTGCTCAGCATCTGCGTGTTCCTGCTGCAAAGGGAGGGCTCCCAGCAGGCTCCCATCATTGGAGGCAGCATCCAGCTGTGCCACAAAGGAACACTCCGTGCCCGAAAGTCATTTTGGTTGGTGGCATTCAGGTGTCGTAGTCAGGGCTTAGCATCTGGCTCCCCCACTAAACCTCCCTGTGCAGCGAAGGGGCCAAGTGATGCAGTTGAAGAAGATGCTTCTTCCTTTATAACCAGCTGGGTTGGTTTTGTGTGTGACAAGAACTAACCAGCCTCAGCACCCGGGGAAGCTTAACAACAGCCTTGTTTGCTCCAGAGAGGCCTCAGCGTGGCTTCTGCGTTTGGTGTTTGGAATTGCTTTGAGTGGGAACAGGAATCCTTGAGGTTTGGCTGCTGCGTGTATCTTCTGCCCCACGTTTTGGATTGATGTGCAAGCCTCCTTCCCTAGCTGTGCCCTCCCTGGGGGTTGGGAGGACCTGGGACCACGTAGTTGGTGGCCTGGGTTGTGCAATGAGATAAGAGACAGATGAAAAGCAAACCTCCTCTCTGCAGGTGGGGTATGAGCCTCGTGGCTTTACCAAGGCTTTGTTTAAGACGTGATGCACAAGGGATAGCTTTTCCCTTCCTTTCCCTTGTGCATGTACACTGATGGGTTCGCAGTGATGCAACCCTGTGATGGATTGATTGGAAGGTGCCCCTTGGAACTGGATGATCTTAAAGTCCCTTCCAATCCAAACCATGCTGTGACTGTGTGTGTGATTCCGTGATTTATCCCCAGTGCGCTCACGGTCTTCCTGCAGTGCCCAAGCCACCTTCCTCCTCCTGGCTTTGCAGCTCCTGGCAGGAGCAGAGCGATTCCAGCTCTCCCCAGCAGTGGGTAAAGGCCTGGGAAAGGCTGAGCCGGGTCCCTGTGCCCGCGGTGCCGCAGCGCAGGCTCAGAGCCGGCGTTCCCGGAGCTTGGCTGCAGCCGCAGGATCTCTCTGAAGGACGGGATGCCCTTGAGAGGCTGGTGGGGAGGGTTTCCAGCAGCCAGGCGTGGGTAAGCACCGTCCCACTCCTTCCTCCTGGCCTCCTCTCCAACCCCAGAGGACAATCACCCATCTCGGAGCAGGTTTCCAGAGGGACAACGGGGCCCCATTATTGTGCAGTGGGGAGATGCTAAGCTCCCTCTGCCCTCACCTCTCCCAGCTCCAGCCCCATGATGGTCCCATCCGGGCCTGGGCTGCTCTGCCCCTCCATTCCTGAGCAAATTAAAGTGGACTTTAGCAAAGCCCCTGCTAAAGCCTCTAAGCAGGTGCCTGCTCCTGTTAACAAAGAGCAAATCAGTGACATAAGACAGACGCTGGGATAATCACAGGGAGTCTGGCTCCAGCAGGGCACTGGTAGGTGAAGCTGGTCTTCAACCCGCAGCCAAGGATAGGGCTTGAGCGATGCTCCTGCTTCCCAGCATCAGCTCCTCCTTCCCAGCAGCCCCCAGAGGTGCCAGGATGAATCCCAGTGTCACCCTGGGGCCATACAAGGCAGAATGAGTCTTTCTCAGCTGCTTGTCCACTGGCAGCAGTGCCAGACCGCGGTGGTGATCCACTGCTGGTTATTTAGGAGGGCTCTTCCCATCACAGAGGAGAGATTTAGATTCGATATTAGGAATTAGGATGCTCTTCCCTGGGAGGGTGCTGAGGCACTGGCACGGGATGCCCAGAAAAGCTTTGGCTGCTCCATCCCCGGAGGGATGCTCTGATGCATCCCTGTCAGCCGCCAGCACGGGCAGGGTGCAAGCACAAGCAGTGCAGGTCAGCAGTGAAGTGAGGCTTTGAAGGGCTGCCCCTCTTTTCCAGCTGCTGTGATGCAGGATGAGGCCCCCTCTTGCTCAGAGCTTGCCAAGTGAAGACCTTCACCCCCTGCTCCCCTTTCACCTCTGCTCTCTCTGCTCAGTCCGCAGTGCCGGCTCCCAACTTCGCCATGCCCGTGACGGTGCCGGTGAGCAACCAGAACACGCTGCAGTTCAGCAACCCCGGCAGCTCGCTGGTGACACAGTCCCTGGTGACATCCTCACTGACCGACCCACGGCTCCTCTCGCCACAGCAGCCAGCTCTGCAAAGGAACACCGTGTCCCCGGGGCTGCCGCAGAGACCGGCCAGTGCAGGTGAGCGATGCTGTGCCTCTTCGCACCCCTTCCTCCTCATCCTCCCCGGGGGAGCCTTGCTGGGTGGGCAGCAGCCAGCGTGGAGCATCCCGGGATGCAGGAGACCCCCGTGGCCATGGGTCTCAGTGTGAGCATTACCTTTCACTGAGATGTGACCCCCCCTCCCCGCCTCTGACTACCACAGGTTCATGTTGAGAGCTGGATCCCTGCAGGGATCTGGTTTGAGGCTGGGAAGCACAAGGGGATGAGTCACCCGGCACCGTTCCCAGGCTTGGGGGTGGCTGCCGGCATCCCATCGCCGGTGGCACTCCGGTGACATGGGACTGCTGCCTAAAAAGGGCTTTTTTTAAGTCGGGCTGTGCTGGTTGCAGTTGGTCGCATGTGGATCCGGTGACAGATCGCAGGGAGCAGGCACTTCCAGCAGGAACCGGCCATGGGTGGCGGAGGGCAGGATGGGGAGAGGAGCAGCTCATCACCCATTGCACCCTGCAGCGGCAGAGGAGGGACACACACACACACACACACACACACACACACACACACACAGTGTGTGACCACAGCCCTGCAGTGTGATCAGGAATAAGAATAGCGTGCAGAAAGCCCCTGCCTGCTATTTCGGTTGTCACAGATGGTCTGGAGAAATCACAACAGGCTGCGAATGGCAGAGCCAGTTACTGGGTGCTGGGTGCTGAGAGCTCCAAGGGGGCTTGCAAAGGGGCATGGAGAGATGGGAAATGGGTTGGGGGGGTGCATCCAGCAGCAGGTTGAGTGGGATCAGAGCGAGTGGAAAGAGATGCCAGGGCTGGGATGCAATAGGAGCAGTGGTTGGAGCTGGCTTGTTCACTTACTGTTCTCTCCACACGGTCTCATGATGGCTTGAAGCACTCAGGTACCATGATGAGCCCTCAGACCTGATGGAGAGGGGTCTTCCTGCTCTAAAAAGAGCAGCCTGAGCAGCAGAGCCTTCCTTGGGTATGGAAAGCCATAGCTCTGGGTCCCTGCCCTCTCACAGTCCCCTCTGCTAAAAAGGAGGCTTCGTTGCAGTGCAGAATGCGCTGGAGGCTCCTCGTGTTTCCATCCCGGCGCTCATCTGAAGGAGGATCATTTCGTGGTTGCGAGCACAGAGGTGTTCCAAGTCCAACCATCTGCATCTCATTCATTCCCTGCCTGGGACATGGCCGAATCCTGTTTATAGGAGCCAGGGCCTTGCACATTAGAACTCTTTTTTTCCCTTCATTCTTTTCTTTACAGCAATGGGCTCGAGCGGAGCCGCTTTCCCAAAGCCAACGCGTGGCGCAGCCTTAGGTCAGTACCCATTGCCAGCTCAGGGACCCAAGGGGGTCTGCAGGGCTGGGAATGGAGTTGGCATCACTCAACCAAAGGGATGATCCCGCTTTGTGGTGATCACACAGAAGAGGGTGCCTTGTTTTGGAGCCTTCCCCTGTTTCAAGCCGTAAAAGTCTCTAGGGACCTGCAGCATCCCCAGTCCTGCTCCTGTGTGGGGAACAAGCACATTTCCCTGCATGGAAGTGGCTCAGCCCTCCTGCACTCCTGCTTTCAGGGCTTTGCAAGCTCACACCAAGAGCACGGGACTGGAAGAAGGCTTTGTGGCTCGGGTTTCCCCATCTGGGCTGAGAAGGGTTGGGCAGTGGTTAATGGAGGGGTTTGGGATCCGAGGCTCATCATTCCCTAGCCCAGGGCTCCGGGATGACTGCGGTTGCAGCTCCGGTGCTGGAAAATCACTGCCTGCAGCATGGCCAGTATTGGGCTGTCAATAGGTGGCTTTGAGAAACAACTCACCAACAAGGTTGAAAAGAAGGAAAATCTCCTTGCAGGAGAAGCAAACCATTCTGTTTCTTGGGATAAGAAGGGCTCTGGAATGGTTCTTCCCGGCACAGCAGGGAGCGGTGACGCTTTCCAAGCGCTGGGACCACAGGAGGCCAAATTGCAGCCACATCCTGGCAGCACGGGGATGGTTTCCATTCGGTGTGAACATTACAGGGGAGGTTGTGTTTCACGTCTTGCTGCTGGGGCTCTCTTCTCCAGCAGCCCCAGCCCTGTGTCCCCCCAAAGCGGGGCTTGGAATAGAATAGGCGCAGTGTTTTCCAAGCTGCCTCCTTTGGAGCAGGCTCCTGTGCTGCCTGGCTCCTTCCCAAAGGAAATGGATATGCCTGGGTAATGTTTCCCAACCTGATCACCAGGAATGCTGCTCATTTTGCCCAGGACTTTCTCCCTGAGAAGGCAACGCTGCTCATGTTCCCCTGCGTTCCTCCCTCCCGCTCTCCCTGCTCTTCCCTCCCAAACGGAGGGATGCTCAATCTGTTCCCGAGCGGATGGTGATCCCATGTTTCTTATTGCTTTGCAGGGGCGATGCTTGGGGGAGACCTGAACAACACGAACGGAGCCTGCCCGAGCCCTGTGGGTAAGTGAAGAGCCGTCATCACCTTTGGGCAAGTGCCCTTGGCTCAGTTTGCTGCTCCTTGCCTCAGTTTCCCCATGTGTCACATAGGATTTTGCTTTGCCATTTGGCACCATTGGTCGATGGAGAAGTGCTAAGGGAAGATTCTGGTACGTGGACCTCCTCCATGTACCAAACCCATCAGCACCTTCACTGGGGCTGCTGGGTTCAGTAGGGACCCCATGAGCAGGGTGCATGGCCTGAGGCCAGCATCTCCCCTGGCTCTTTGGGAGAGCTGCAAACCAAGGGGCTGATGGAGGTGGCCACCAAGGACCATGATTTGGGCAGCTCTGGCTTTAGCTCCCATTCCTCCCTGTGACCTCGGGTGAGTCACTTAACACCTGATTCCTCCTTGCGCTTGGGCCCTATAAAGGTATTTTACTGCAAGGCAGAAAGCTCATTAAGCTCCTTTCCACTGCGAGAGCCTCGGTGCTAACAAGGCTCAGACTTTGTGGCTTAGCTCCCCAGCTATAAAATGCTCTAATAATACCTCCTGCCCCATGCTCTGCCTGCGCCGGCTGCGGGGCTTGCTCTTTGGGGCCAGCGCTTGCGTCGGCACCTCCCAAACTCCAGCACCAGCCCCTGGATCCTGCTGGGAAGCAGCCGCCACTCCCAGCACCGCTGCTGTGGGCTGTGGTCCAGGCCTTAGAGCAGAAGGGATGCAGTGAGATGGAGGGGGAAGGCGTCCCTGCACCAGTGGCCTGGCTCAGCACCCCCTCGGGGGCTCTTTGCGGTGGGGCTCCGGCACAGAGGAGGAGGAGGAGGAGGAGGGTGAAGTTCAGCTTTGCCCCACGCTGGAGCCCAAGTCCCACCGGTTGTGTGGATGGGGCTGGTCCAAGCGCAGCTCTGCAGCACCAGGGCCGCCCATTCCTTTCCCTGGCACCACAGCCTGACCTTTTCCCTGTGCAGCCGTGTGAGCACCGAGGTGGGGGGGGGTTCCTTGCAGCAAACCCTGCCAGGGCGATCCATGGGGTTGGCATCTTCCCATGCGGGGCTTTGCTGGGGCCCTTGTGTTGCAGCCCCCAACCACCTTCGTGGCCCTTTCCCCCCCCCCCCCCCTTCCCTGAGGCCACCCCAACGTCAGCTGCTGGGAGCAGCCGCGGCAGCTTGGCAGGGCCCGTGAATGTCAGCATTGACGTCACCGGAGCATTCCCTGCGTTCCTGCTGCTGCTCCAGGAAACAGGCACGAGGAGCAGGGACAGCCCGGCCGTGGCTGGCCCCGGACCCCCGCTGTCCCCACACCTCCCTGGGGCTCCCTGCGCCGGCTGCGGGATGAGCGCATGGCTCCGGCGCTGGCACTGCTCCTGTGGGGTTTGGGTACCTGGGACATCTCTTCCTTCTCTTTCTCCTCCTCCTCCTTCTCCTCCTCCTCCTCCTTGCAGTGTGATCACCTGCTGCCTCTGAATCATCAGCCACCGGCTGCCTCTGGCCTCATCCTGCCATGATGCGATGATGCGCTGCAATGCGGGCTGCATCCCTGCATCCCGCGCGCCCATGGCATGCCCCATCCGTCCTCAGGGGTGGGAATCACGCTGCCCACCCTGCCTGCCCCATCACCAGGGTGCTGTGCTCTGGGTGTCCCCTGCTGGGTGAGGGCACAGGGCGCTGCCAGGCTCTAATTCACAGCAGGGTGGTGCAAAGGCAGCCCCAAGTGCTCTGACACGCACAAGAACGTGGTGCTCCTCAAAGGGGCAGTTACTGTGGGACACACGTGTGCATCTGTGTCGGTGCCATCATGGGAAGGGGAATGTTGAGGGATTTAATGTGTCTTTTGGCTTTGCCTCCACTGGTTTCTGCGTGGCCACCGGCACTGCAGGTACAGAAGGTCACCCGGGACATTTTATGCACCTTTGTTGTTCAGGGGTATCAAAGCATTTTGCAAGCGAAATTCATCTGGTTCGTGGTGCATTGGGCTAACCAGGACCGGATCCATGGCTGCTCAATGTCATTTGGGACTGGGAGAGCACCTCACTGGGGACAAATCCTCCCCCAGGGCAGGGACACGGAGGCACAAGACGCGGCTGCCACCGCGAGCATCCCTCCCGTGCAGCATCTCTGCTCCCTGGCAGCATCCGTGGGACCAGCCCCGGGTTTGTGGCCTGCTTGAGCATCCCAGGATTGATGTGGCCATCCTGGGACGGCTCCAGGAGAGGCAGTGGCTGGTGCTTGGTCCCTGCTGAGCCGGCACTGGGGCTGCGGCGGCGCTGCCACCAGCCGCCTGCTGAAATGCAGATGCAGCGCAATGGTAGATGTGATTAATAATGCAATCAGCGACCTATTTTTCCCGGTCTAACGTGCCATGAATATGAGGGCTCAATCCTGGTGATTGCTAAACGCTTTGCTATCTTTGGGGCCTATTCATAAAGCAAGCCCAGCCCTCATCAGAGCAGTAATCTGATCCAATTTATTCCTTTCCTGATGTTCATCAAATCTTTTCCTTTTTACAGTTTTGTCTTCCTTTCCTTTCCTTTTCTTTCTGTTGTCGTTCCCCCCCCCGTCCCCCCCCGCCTTCTCCATCCCTCTTTGCACATAAAATCCTTAAGTGGGGCAGCAGGAGGAGGAGGGAACCTCAGATCTTCAAAGGGGCAGTGGAAGCAATGAACTGAGTCCTCACTCTTCCACAGCCCCTTTTTTTCACTGCTCTGGTACCATAAAGAGACCTTAAAAGTGAACGGAGCAGTAATTATCCCCCTTTGCTAGGGCCTCAGGACCCTGCCAGAGCAGTGTAGAGAGCCCTTGCTGCAAATCAGCCCTCTCTTATGTATTAGTTCTTATTGCAGTGACAGCAGTGGGTTCCTGCAGGTCGAGGAGCTTCCCCTTGCAGGCAGCTTGGGGTGGGTGGGTTTGCTCGTGCTGGGGAGGATGCTCCCGCTGCAGAGGCCATGGGTACCTGCCATGGGGCTGTGGTTGAGCCTGCTTGGTGTGCAGGATGGTTTTGGGTGGGGGCTTGGGGGCACTTGGTGCTGCTGCAGCTCATGGCCCCCAAGTGCAGCGCTGCTCACCGTGCATCCCTCTCCCAGCGCCCTGCATTCACCTCCATCCTCTCTGGCGCCCATTATCCTGCAGGGAACGGCTATGTGAGTGCCAGAGCCTCCCCAGGGCTCCTTCCCGTGTCCAACGGCAGCAGCTTGGGCAAGATCATCCCGGCCAAGTCCCCGCCCCCGCCGGCGCACAGCACCCAGCTCGCCAGCAACAGCCGCAAGCCGGATTTGCGCGTGATCACCTCGCAGAGCGGCAAGGGCTTGATGCACCATTTGGTGAGTGCCCAAAGCAGAGCGTGGCCACCGCGGTGGGAGCGTGTCCCCTGCCAGCAGGCACCTTGCAGGTGCTGGAAGATGTGCAGCGCGGGCACCTATTCCCTGCCGTAGCAGTGGGAGCTGGATGGGGCTTGGGTTCCCATTTATGGAATCAGGGAGTCAACCAGGGTGGAAAAGCCCTTTAAGCTCATCCAGTCCACCCCATTCCCCAGCACTGCCAAACCCATGGCACTGAGGGGCCTTGTGAGGTGACCACTTGCAGGGATGCTGTGGCCTCACCGGTGCCCAGTACAGGGGCACAATCACTGCCCCTGCCCTGCAGCCACACTGGTGCTGATCCAGGCCAGGATGCTGGTGGCTTCTTGGCTGCCTGGGTGCAAGCTGCTCGTGTTCAGCTCCATCAATCAGCATCCCCAGCTCCATGAGCAGTTTCCAGATGCTCTTCCCCAAGCCTGGAGCATTGCAGGGGGTTGTTGTGGCCCAAAGGCAGGCACCCGGTTCTTTGCCTTGTTGAACCTCAAAGCTCATTTGCCCTGTGCTGGATGCCAACAGCCCTGTGCTGGCCACGAGTATGACCAGTACGTGCCCTGTGGTAGGCGAGGGCGCGATGCTGGTGAGCGTGATGGTGCTGGTTGGTGTTAATGGTACCTCTTGGTTTTCTCCCTGTTCTCCGGCTCGCAGACCGAGGACCACTTGGCTCTGGTGAGTTCCCTGTTGAGATGAGCATCATGGTCGGGGTGGAGGGGGGGGCTGTTTGTCCCTTTGGTCCCCGCAGCCTGCCCTGGTGTGGGGCCATCACAGGGGGTGGACGCTGCTCCCTTTGCCCTCCGTTGGGATGCGGGCACCAGTGCAAATGTCACATCCAGCCCTGCTGCGGGAGGCAATCCCGAGGAAAACAACGCTTTCGGGAAAACCGGGCTCCCTGTGGAAAAGGAGGAGCTGACACAAGCTGGAACGTGCCTGGTTCTCCACCAAGGCTGAACAAGCTGTGCTGGTTCCTCCAGGACAGAGCCTGGAGCCCTTTGAGGACTGGGATCTGTGCCGTGGGCTTCACTGAGCAACTTCCAGCACGGGAATACCTGGCTTATTGCCATCACATGAGCGACAGGGAGCAAATCAGGCTCTTCCCATATGAAGGATATTATTGAAAGCCTGTGTAAAGCCACTGGCTGGCCACTGCCCTCCCTGAATCTCCTTTGTGCACCGCGTTCCATGTTATTTTTAATGGCTTTTTGGGGTTTTTTCTGCCCTCCCTTGCCAGCAAAGTGAATGCCACCTTGTTTGTGGCAATGATTCACTCAGTTCTGTTGCTATTCTGGTGCAAGGCAGATGGGCGCCAGGTCAGTGCAGCGAGGAAAGGGCGAGCGCTGCTCTAGGATGCAGCTAAAGCAGCCAGGGAAAAGCTCTCCAGAAGCCCAGGAGTAAGCCAATACCTCTAACAGCCTGCAAGGAGCCACTTGGCCAAGGGGAAAGCTTTGGCAGCCTTGAATTGTGCTGGTTTCCGTGCCCCAAAACCCCTCTCAAGCCGCTTCGTGCCTCAGTTTCCCCATGTGCAGAGTGGAAACAGTCAGCTCCCGCCTCTCCATCTGCTCCCGTGTCACCATTCGCGCTGCCAGAGGGCATTGCCTGTCTCCAAGCTGGAGGAGCAGCTTGCTCCAGGCAAGAAATGGGCCCGCTGCTTGGCATGAGCAGCGTTCCTTGTTAGTCTGAGCTCACCGGGTTGGGTTCTGCCTGGAGCCAAGCGCAAGGAGGTGGCAGCGGGTGGGGGATGAAATCCAGGCCGGGGAGACAGGGACTTTGGCACAGCTGGATTGAGGAGACCCCAGCATTGTCCTTGTGGATTCAGCCCTCGTGGTGCAGATCTGCTCCCCCCAACTCCGTTAACCTTCTCCCTGGATTTGCTCCTTCCATATTGCTCAACCTACACACCAGATCTCTCCACATGGCAACTCCCACCTCTTCACACACACAGGGATGAGTCAGCTGCCCCTCACGCTGCCCTTAACCCTTTGCCCTGCCTGCTTTACGGGTGCAGTTTGAGGCTCAGAGTGCAATCTGCTCTTTAAGGGGGGGTCGGATGTGTCCCTCCTATGTCCCTGATCCAAAGGCTGGAGCAGGATCCCGTCACCAAGCCCATGGTGATGCACGGGCTCACCCGGGGGGGGATTCCTGCATGGATTTATAACGTGGCACTTTGCAACCAGGAGCATTTTGCAAGGGGCACAGTGTGTGGCGTGGGGCTGGGGGCAGCTTGCGCACCCTCAGCATCCTTCCTGCATGGAACAGGATGTGGATCTGGGTCCAGCATCGCCACACTTATGGTGTAAATATAGGGGTGGGTGGTTGCTGCCCTGTTCCCAAGGCTGATACCCCCCCTGCTCAATAGCATCCCCTCATCCCAACCTCGGTTGTGATCAGACTCATCCCCATGCCTGTGCTCTCCCAGGAAAACCAGCTACCGGGGGGCAAAGGTGCTGTGGGGTCGCATCCTGCTGGTCTAGCTCAGGCTCTGGTGCAGGCAGGAGCGGGATGGGGCTGGATTCTGTCCACCATGAAGGCATTTCCCTGCAGCCTCCTTAGCCCTCAGTCTGTGGGCATGGCCCAGGGTGGGTGCCATTGGGACAGGGGCCAGGAAAACCTGCTCCTAACAGCCCCAGGGCTTGAGCAATTAGAGCGCTGGTAATTGCCTTCAATGGGTGCTAGGGAGGCAGTGTGTCGGTGCAGGGGGCTGCAAATCCAGCACCCCCAGGGGCTGTCACCTCCGGAGGTGGCAAGGGCAGGGGGTTTAGCCTCCAGCCTTGCCACAAACCCATACCCAGCCCTACAAGGCCCTGGGGATGCAGGCAGCCTTGTGCCAGGCGCTGATTTAAGCCGGGAGCTGCCCCGGTCTTCACAAGGTGACGTGGGCTGGGGTGCTTTGGCTTAGAGGCAAGCCTCTTGAGGCCGATTGAAATCAGCTCAGCAGAGACAGCCCAGATTATCTGCCTTGTAAACAGGGCTGGATCTGCCCTACGGATCTGCCCACGTCACTGCCTGGAAAGCCAGGGGATGGGGGGAGGCTGCGGTGCACAGGTCCAAGGGCAGGATTTTTCCATAGCGGACCTGCTAATGCCTGAGTCACCCAAACCTCGACGAGGGCACTGAGCTGGCGAGGTGCTGAGCACTGGGCTTGTTTAAGGGTACCAGAGTGCCAGAGGATGGGCTAGGTTGAAGGGATCTTAAAGCTCCTCCAGTCCAAAGCCCCAGGGACACCTTCCACTAGAGCAGGATGCTCTCCATCCAACCTGGCCTTGAACACTGCCAGGGATGGGGCAGCCACAGCTTCTCTGGACACCCTGTGCCAGCGCCTCAGCACCCTCACAGGGAAGAACTTCTGCCTAAGAACTCATCTTAAATTTCCTAAGTACATTTCTTAAACGTGTAGGTAGCAGTAAAATAATACGCCTTGCTTCAAGAAATAAATTTATTTTTAAAAGAGCTATTTCCCTGTTACTGTAAAACAGCTTTCCTCAGGTTTGTAGTACGTTCAGCAGGCACCTCTTCCTCTCAGTCAGATCAGTCAAGTCAAGAACAAGATCAGAAGGAAGAGCACTGTTCACAAGCTCACAGTCTGAAGTATCCTTCTGAACCAAACCAGGCTGTGCTACAGCACCCTCACTGTCAGTCCCAATTGTTTAGCATTTCGCTGCCTGTATCAGATCACTCCTCCATATTTGTTTTCCTCTATAGTATCACTGCACATGTTTGGGTCTCTGCCTGCACAATTCACAAGGGGTGAAAAGTACAGCAGTACATGCAGAAGTTCACAAAGTTCTCCTCCTGACCCACAGATCCTGAAGCCATTTCAGTTTCTGGTTCCCATGAGCTGAAATTCTGCATTCTTGTTCATGTACTTTCTTAGAGCGGTTCTAAAAAAAGCCAGCACGCACCAAAATACTCTCCCTTTCACAATCCCACCCCACAATGTCTGGAATGCAGCTCTCTCCAGAACAGACAGGAAGAGCTTCCCAGATCTATTTTACCATATGCATTCATTTGAAATGCTCTTACTAGAGGATGAAGAAAACAGTTTTACACTTGGAAAGTAAGGGTAAATTTGAGACAGTCACAAAGAGCAGGAGTGTGACAAATCACTGCTCCTGACAACATGCAGCAATGTCCTCAGCAGCTTTGGAAAGCACACTTGGCAACCTGAGCTACAGTGAAAGGACTATCACTCAATAGCTGGCTGAAATAAACGTTGGTTTCTGCTACTATGAGCCAGCTGGGTTTATCCTTGTCAAGAACATCATGCATGGTTGGCCCACGATATATTACATAGGGGTAATGATTCAAACCAGAGATCTTAGAAGCCAGCCCATGCCATCTGTAACACTAAGTGTCATATATAAGGCTTGCTCTGCAGAGGTTTAATTAACATGAAAAATTAGGTTTCAAACAAAACACCAGTGTTACAACTTCTCTGCTTCCTTTTCCTTGTGTAAACATGCAGTTTTGCTTCTTTATAAACCAGCACAACAAAGTTCCCAAAAAAAAAAAATCCATATTCTCCCCTACATTCAGAAACAAATTACATGGCCCCCAATATAAGCCTCTGTATTCATTGTGATTTCAATTGCTCAGTTCCAGTTCTGGCATGGGGCAAAAGAGGAGAAGTTCAGAGAGAAAAACATAAAATTCTCCTGTTCACTGTTGATTCACGCCAGAGACACCAAGAGGCCATGTAAGTGTTGGCACAAGTGTTCAGAGGAGTGATTGTATTGCTGAAGTTCTCCATGTGGTTTGGGCAAGGATGCTAAAAGCACTTCTGCTCATAGGCAAGCCTGAAGAACCCTGTGTTCCCATTGCGTGTGTAGCTTCAGCTCCCCTTGCCCAGGCAGGGTAGCTGAACTTGAGGTCCTCCATGTGCTCTTTTGGTCTTGCACTTTTAGTGCATCTGCTCACTGTGTCTTATATCTTTATGCCATCTTCAGCCCATCTGAACAAAGACAACTGCTTTCCCAAGATGGGTCAATTCCTTCCACCAAGTTACACCCAGGTCTGCTTTCTATTCCTGACTGGTGTCCTTCTACAGAAGGAACTGAACCCTTGACACCTTATAATTTCCTCACAATATCTGCCAAACTGTCCTGTTTGGGCTGGGATAGAGTTCACTGCCTTCTAGCAGCTGGCACACCCGCGTGAAATCATACTGAGACCCACGTCTCCCTGCGCCATCCTTCTGATGTTCCTGATTTGCCTATCATCTTCAATTTGACCTTCCAGGAAACAGTCACTGCAAATGCTTTCTGAACAATATCTCAGGATAACACTATGGTGACGCACTAGTGAGGTTAAAACTCTGGTCAAGCCACCAACCAACATCTCCACTATCCCAATACCTGCTGCCCAGCCTTGCAGATGTTCGTCACCTTTTCACCACGCTCCTACAGAGTCAGACCTGAGGGAGTTACAATGAGTGTGCCAACTCACTTACACGGGCGATTTAATTGAAACCACGCAAAGCAGAATGAATTCACCTCCCCTGCCCCCAGAAGCAAAGGTTATATTGCATCAACCTTCAAGTAACCAACAACCTGAAAATTAAAGCTCTCACACATTGAATGTGGAAGAAAAAGAAAATTTTCAATCCAACATCTCAAACTACAGATGCTTCCTCTCAAAAGTATTGAAGTATTTTGATCTCGGCTCTCATTTGTGATGAAGATTTATTGTTTAGCTATGTTTTCAGTATGAAAAAGTGGCTTTTCTTCCAATCTTCTTTTAAAGCCATTAAGTGTTACTCTTCTGTTTACGGCATGAAAGTTATTAGTATATTTTTGTTAAGCGTGGAAGAGGTAAAAGGGAAGCCAAAAGTAACTAAGACACTTCTAAAAAAACACATGTCTACCACAAAGTAGCCTACAGCCACAGACATGATGTGCTCTGCAACCTTATTTCCACCTTCATCCTACCTACCAGACTTCATTTATTACTGCAGTTTCTTTTCCTCCTGGTAGCAACAAGTAAAGGCACCTAGCTAGGAGTACATTCATTTATATATATTATGTGCATTTGTAGTAAACTGCACAAAGCTTCAGAAATAGAAATAGGAAAGAGTACATGGACAAGGATGGCCAGAAGCAATAAGATCAGCAGGTTTGAATGTTAGAAGGGCAGGAAATATAAAAGCAGAGGAAAAAATGATACAGCTGACACTTTTCCAGATTAAGCGGATCTGGTACATCTGACTCTTGTTGTCAACTGGAATAAGAAGATATAAAAGGAAATCAGCTATGACATATTGTGTTATTGCACATACCTAGGCTAAGGTTTTATCTGCAGCTTGGGTAAAGGCAGAACACCTACTTCTTCATACTGATTGTGAGCTTTTTGAGTTGCCCAAATTCCCTGATAGGATCAGAACCCGTTTGTGGGATTCATAAATGGTTTCCTTACATGTAAGGAATTTGATCCTGGAGATGAGAGAGGCTAAGCAGCCTGGAGTCACCGCAACATTATCTCCTGTATTGAAATCACTTTGTTTTTAACTAGCTTCTGTCTGTCATACTTATTCAAAATCAACCAGCTTACACTTCAGACACACAGGAATACAATTGCAGCTACGAGGGTTTCCTTACAGCTCTCCTGAATAAGGACTTAAGACCCGTAACAGGAGATCATCTGATAACAATGGATTCACAAGATTTTTTTCACTCACCACCCTTGCGAAGCAGTAATGATATAGAGACAATCAGTCACCAGACTTGCTTGCTTTCTCAAGGCCATCAGTCCAGCCACAAGAAAGCCTTGCTGTACAAAACCTGCCCTCCTCACCCATCTACCCAGTCCCCAGAAATGAGCAAAATGGCTCAAAAGCTCCAACATAATCCCTATTCCCAGTGCCTTTCCTTTTGTTCCCTGCCACAAGCAAGGAGGCAGAACACGAGGAAGGGAGCACACCAATTATCCAACAGCCAGTGATCTCAAGGACAAAGCCTGGCAAAGACCCTGACACCAGCATTTCACCAAACCCAGCACTCAAGTTCAATTTCTAGTTCAGCTCTGAGATGACTACAGGCTAACGGGGAAAATTGATATGAACTGCTTTCTAAGTGCTTTTAGATTCACAGAGATAAAAGCTACGAAATTATTATCACTAGGAGAGATGGATGATATTTGAATTGCTCTGCTTTTTGCCTGAGTCTGTGTCCTTATAAAACTTCCCTCTCGGCACTCCCAAAAGCAGCACCGGCTGAGTGAAGACACAATTTGCCTCCTTAACTTTCCTGTGTCTTTCCTTCCTCTTCAGTGCTCCCTTCAGCCTCATTACCAAAACACTACAGTTTTATCTCAGAAAATTTAGTTCAGCAACTTTGCCCTATTAGATTTTTAGCAAATGTTCTATTTTCCCACTAAATACGCTGCCACAGGGAACAGCCTATAAAGATGCCAGGCATTTGATGTCTTCAGTTGCTGCAGAGAAATAGCCAAGCTTATGGTTCTTAGTGTATTCTCCTTTGGGGAAGTGACTGAAAAGGTAAATGGTTTATGTTGAGCAATAAGTGAACCTTTAAATGTTCTCATCCCCAGGTCTTCCGAGTTTAAGCGTCCCCTCAGCAGAAATCCTCTTTAGTTGTATCACACCCAACAAAAATATAGGGTAGGAACGTGTGGGTTGTTCTAGGAGGCTTGCTTAAAAAGTACAACGTGAATGAAAGCACAAAGCTCTTTAGGCCCAAAGGTAGGGAAAGGGTGACACATTAGGGAACAAAAGTAAGGTTTGTGCAATTAGAATTGGCATGTTCCTGCAGCAGGATTGGTGAACATTTGGAGAGTCAATGATACTAGAAGGGTTGGTTGCCATCTACTTGACATGCATGGCACACCCAGCTCAAGGAGTGAGGATGTCTCAGGAGTTTTGATCAGCATTTCAAGGCTGGTACATAAAAAGTGTGCTCTACCGTGCTTCATCCTCCCCAGTCTTAGGTGGAAAGAGCTCTCTTTCTGAGGACATCTGCATTTCATATGAACTTGCTCTTACAGGGACCTGGATGAAATAGTTTCAGGTGTAGGAAGTTAGAAACCCAATGAAGTTACCTTATGTGCATACCAGCTCAACATACAGCTATTTCATTCTACAAAGACACCTGATGCAGCTGCCTGTTCTCAACACAAATCAGATCTTGCACACATGAACAGCAGTAGCATCTTCAAGGCCTTAAAAAGTGAAACACAAGAGCAGGGTTATATTACAACAGCCTGTTGCTGGCAGTGGCCATGGCTTCGGTGTGCTCAGAGAGACTAGAGAAACTTAGTGCCAAAAAATGCAGCTGTAACGGGAGAATCAGACACCCCCATGTGCATCATGTAAATGTCACACCAGGCGGAATGCCAGGACTGATTTTTCAATACCACTAATGACTATTTCACCAAGTAGCTGATTAGGGAGTCACAGGGAAAGCAACTCTTGAGCTGGCTCTGGCCAGCACTGCAGCTCCAGTTCTTCATGCCTGTTCATGCAGAACAACATGAGGCCACAGATCCCTGTGTGTTTAAATTCAAGGTCCATGTTGGATTAACCAAAGAGTGAGAGACTCTCTTTGCAACGAAGAACAAGTTGAACTAAGTGCAGAAACACCAACACACGTCAGAAGTGCAGGAGAAAGCAAAGATCCCTGCAGGTGGCAGAAAGGTCACAAACACACTACACTGAGGCTTCAAGAAGGTGAAGTTGTGCCCAAAATAGAAAGCACCATGCACCACTCAGGCAGGCTGACTGCAGTAGTAGTACAAAACAGGCCAAAATAGTCTGCGATAGCTTGCAAAACTTGTAATATCTAATAATAAATCCTTTATCAAAAATGTCCTAGGTGGTGGCTTGCTAGAGAGCCTGCAGGGCCACTGGATGATCAAGGTATTACATTCTTTCACAGGAGATAAGGCCACAGTGAAACAAGTTATGAACTTTTTTATTCTTTTTCTCAGTTGGAAGGTTTTGGTCCTAGAAGTCTTTTCCGCCACCAAGATAGTGGGAGCTAATGGCCTTGGAAAGCCTTCTTGAATGTGAAGTGCTACTGGAGGAGGTGGAAAGCACCAACAGTGCCAGATCATGAGCAGAGGGCAGTATTCAATCAAGAATTTTAAATTAATTCAAATAATCCAACTTTTATCCTTTATACCATTTGTTTAATACTTGATTCTGCCCCAGTGTTTAATCTTGCAGGGGAGTTTTTAAGCTGACCTTTCTGGAAGGGCATACATAGAACCTCCAAATTACTATTCACAAGGAAACACCTCTTCAAAATGTTTTGCTGCTTGCACTAAGAGAAGAAATGCATGAAATGAAAAGGGCATAAGACTTCTGCCATGTAACTTGCAAAGGTCTTAATTACAGAATAGTTCGAGCGAGTAGGATTTTCAAAGTAGGCTACAGGAGTCAGGTATGCAAATCCTTCCCTAAAGGTTAATTAGGTATCTGATAACTCCTTCATGGGCACCTCTGAAAGTCTTGCATTCATCATGAGTGCAATGGTTTATCCATTCCAATGCTAGTGTTTTCTGTGACAAATTTGAAATTCAGAGAGCAGGTAGATGAGATTTTTTTTCTCCCTACTCTCATTCATCCAAATATTGGCACTTCCTGAAATAGTCTGGGTGAAACACGCACTAAAATACTTCTCTCGACCCTATGTACAGACCAAACTTAGTCACCTGGTTTAGAATGGAGATTTAATTGGTGCTGTGTAAAAGTTAGGTTGGGAGTTCTCTCACCCATGTTCTTGATCAACACTCTTGATCTCAGCAGAATAATGTAGTCTTAGAGGATCAGGTACCAGCTCCCTTGCTGTGATTCTGCTCCTGCGTTCTTCAACCAAAGCCAAATCCTGCGACGACTTTGCTTTGTCAAGTATTTGTAAAAGCACAAATAAAAAACCAGCAACTTATAACTACTACTGTCAACAAAACATAAATTAACTACATTACCTCAGGCTGTACTATAAACAGCTACATACTGTGGCAGTTAGGATATAGTAATGAGAAGACAATTAATTATCTTACTCAGAGCTGTGAAGATAAATTCACAGCTGGAATTTACAGTGCAGCACCTGACCTGCAAACAGAGCCTGCCCCTCTGAGCTCACCACTGCCAGGAGAGGAGAAGGTAGTGAGGAGAGAGTTAACTGCAAAGCTCTAGACTGCAGTTATATTTGTTCCTTCTTGAACCGAAACAGTTTACATCTACTGGATACAAGTGAACATACCTTCTCTTATATTTTGATACTAGTGTGCTTTGCAACCCTGGACATTTGAAGGAGTAAATTGGAATTTTAGGAACCAGCCTGCTATAACTTCCCTGAGCTGGAACCTGACCCCCTGAGACCCTGTTACCACCAAGCCCTCCTAGTCCTTTGGGCTCTAGAAGAGAACAGCCAGCAGTGAGTGGGATGAAGCCAGGGCTTACTTGAGGAAACAGCAGCCCTTACCAGTCCATGGAATCAGAGAGGCTGCATCCAAGGGTGCTGAGAGAGCGTTTTTCCCCAGGAGGCACTGATTCACTGGAATTACAGTGAACTTGAACCTCAGTTTTCAGCTAATAGTGAGAAACACTGTCAGGTTGGCAACCTTTTGACCCTAGAGGTTGCAAACAGAGCAGAATGGACACACTTCTCTTACAGGCACAAGGACTCCACTCACAATTAGAATTCATACCCTGATAAAACATATAAAAGTGAAGTTGCTTCAATAAAATCCTTTCAAATCTCTAAAAGGTTTGAAAGCAGTTTCAAATCTCCTGATGCAAGTGCACTTGAACTCAGTCCTTTCTGTTAGACTCTGATCTATTTGCTTTTTTTCCATTTCCCATTGGACATGCTGCTACAATTTTCCCTTGATGTCTGCCACTTGTGAAAGCCCAGAGGAAATGATAAGAATAGCCTAATAGAGATGAAAAATGAAGCAATCAATAGGCACTAAAATGGAAAACTGCATACATGTATATTACATTAACTACACAAATACATCTTCAAGGAGACTTCACAGTAATTGTTGCAAAAAATAAATCACACCCCAAAAGTGCTTATTAATGTTATGGGAAATAATGTTGTTTCTAATGCCATTTTTACTGATGGATCACTAATTTATTTTTGAGGATACTAGAATTAGTAGCCTTTCAAGAATTTAGCTTAAAAAAAAATAAACCTCAGAGGCCATGTAGGTCAACACTGCCACTGTTTGTGATTTTAAAAGGAAAAACAAATCCAAAGGGATTCTAGAGGCTGCTTTCCCAACAGTTGCCAATTTGCAGCTATGCAGACCCTTAACTATAAGATGAAGTCAGAATTGGAGATGTTAATTAACATTTCAGTTAGGTATTGAATAAAGAAGCAGGGGAAACCCAAGACACTGTCAACATTTACTGAATGCATTTTGAGCAACTCTTAATTCAGTGTTTTTTCTGTAGATGTTGTTTTGACAATACCAGAAGAAGTAACAATTAATGGAGCCGAAGAAGATGCAGGTCAAATAGTGATGACTACCCATTATTTTTTCACAGACAATCGTAAACCTGTCCATTTATCCCGCTTTTCCCATCCTCAGTTAACATACTGAAGAGGAAGCTGCTGTTCATCCATGAAGCCAAGGAGCTGCCCTTCCCTCATTAGCAAACGAGCAGACATATCCTGCTTTTTCCATCCATAGCTCATTTGTGTGACTACAGCCTTTAAACAAGAGCTTCACCCCAAAATGACTCTGAGACACATTAATACAACAGACTTAATTAGCAACATATTCAGCTGCCTTCAGTCAAAAATCCTACTGCCTCGTTTGTACTTTAAGCCATAGCCAAAAGTGACAGTTTGAAGCATTGCAGTAAACGTGTGAATGCTCTTCGCTAATGAAGTAATAGATTTTTAAGTTCCTATGCAGGTATATTATGCTAATGTCAGACAGAAGTACATCATTATGAACGCTATTAAGCTCTATTCACTTGATACGTTCTGAAACAGGATATAATAATCTCTCAAGCTTCCCCTAATCTATATATCCTCTTAAGAAGCAGATTAATTTCCATGCTCATTCATAAGCAAGTCACAGAGTCTATATAACGAACATTATCCAGATACATCCAAAGCATGTCTCAGTTTTAACTCAGGAAATATCCTCTCCAAAGGCCAGAGAGTCCCTTGTGGACAAGAAAAAAGCGTTTAACTTCCTCAGCTATGCTTCCTAAAATATTTCTCCATACAGGCTCAACAATATCAATATGATGCGCTACAATAAGTTATTACACACTCTCTGCATACAGGTCATTGAAGTTTCTTCCTGGGGATTGAAGAGAAAGCCAAAAAATAAAAGCGCTATGAACTTCTTACCCATCAGTAGCACACAAACTGCAGTAAATTGGTTCTGCAGCATCTCTGTATATTACTGACTTATCTCAGCAAATTGCTGAGGACATTAGGGGGTTATTACACTTCCTTTATCCCTGAAGTTATAAGGAAACAACTACTGGTAACACAGCACAGTCAATTTCCTTCACCTTTTCAAAGCTCTCCCCTCCTACAGCCTAATATGACTGTGGATATCTCATTACAGAATATGATGCTTTTTAGCATACATTTGTCTCCTCTACTTAGCCTGTGGAGCTCTATGTTTATGAGAAGCATTAACATGAAACATGTGGGAACCCTCTTACATTGCTCAGAGGTTGGTTTTGGGAGGTGCTGCTCAGGTTCCAGTCAGATGCTGGTGCAGGCATTTACATTCAGCAGCCTCCCAGTCCTACCTGCTTTCTGCACTCTACATGTTTGCTCTACCTCCTCACACAGGGCTGTGAACAACTGTATCAAAAGCAAACAGGCAGAGAAAGGCCATTTGGAAGAGATCACCATACTGTGACACGCAACCACCTTGAGTGTGGCCCGAGAATGAGAGCCACTTGCGCAAGAGAGGAGAGTTCTCTGCTGTGTGAAAGCA
>JBCJKH010055835.1:11345-32332 GCA_039877255.1 Loriculus beryllinus | reverse complement strand
TGGTAATACAAGTGCAAGTATATGGTAATGAAGTATATACTACAAAGAACACTGCAATGAATTAAAAAAAAAAAAAATAATTCAGAATTTACTCTTAACATAGAGAGCAGAAATTAGACTAAGAAAATACGCTTACAGGAAAGAAAAAACCAAAATACACACAAAAAGGATAGTATGTACACCTTAAAACCCTTGAATAAAATGCAATCAGTCCAAACAAAATTATAACCAATTTCTTTTTTAAATATACCCTTTCATGTGGCAACTCACTTTTCAATTCACTTTTAAACTCACTCTGAGTTCCAATAAAAGCAGCATAGTGAATGATGGGAAACCAGATCAATAGAAGCAGAAGGCTGTAAGTTTGCAAATGTAAGAAGTGATGCATGCTTCTAGATCTTGCTCTCAGGGGGTCTTTCTGAAGCTCCCATGTTTTGTACAAGATGTCCATGTTTTGGGCTTTGTCACAGTCAACCTGCACAGGATTCAGCTAATTTCTGCATCTTGCCTTGCCTGACAGCAGATAACCAGTGCCAGCAAAATAGTGCTGCTACCTATCCCAGTGCCTCCAAGATCTGGAACACGGACAACATGCCCCAAGCACTTTTCTGCCAGTTCAATCAATGTTTCCATCTAGTAAGGGGAAATCAAGGGAAAGGAGGAAGGAATGGCTGGCATGAGGAAGCCTGGGGAAGTTCAAATGGGGCTGGCAGCCACCTAGCCCAGCACAATTCCCCCTAACCATGTGAGTAGTAGAAGGCCTGAGAAAGACAGTGTGTCCAGGACCACATGCAACAACTGGCCACCTTGCCAAACGCACTGTGACAGAAACCATTCCCACCAGCCACTGCACTACATCTCACGCTGCCTGCTCACCATCATCCTCACATCATCTGGAGAAGCAAGGCACAGAGATAACTACAACAGTTAACTACACCTAGAGCTTTATTCAGCTAAGAGGACTTAAATTAGAAATAAAAAAAGGAAATTACAGAAAGGGCAGTATATAGCTGGTCTGTTCATTTTGGGAACTTTACAATATTTGTTATATGCTTCTTGTTACTATTTCCCACTTACAGTCACAACTGATTTCCCCTTTTGCAAGTGTGTACAGAAAAGAAAGTACATAAGAACAGGAAAACGAAAGGTAGCTAAAAATCTCACAAAAAAAAGTATCTGCAATTGCATGAAAGCCAAATGATCTGAAATTAAAAACAAACAAATGAACAAAAAAACAAACAAAAACTAGATTGTAATATGAATGTATCTCACTAATGAAGTTCTGTACTTTGGCTGCTACTGCTGAATTTTACATTTCCACAGAATTAATTAAGAAAAACATTAAATGCATTTCCTGTCAGCACTCTCACCAAGAACACACTGAAATAAGTAGCATGAAAAGACAGCCGAAAAGTTTGGTGCTTTCCACTGAATTTCAGTTTCCTGTGCAGAAAAATGGGACCAATAGCATGAGATATACTTGTCCTCTGCTGAGGCATGTATTATACCAGTGGGCATTACTACTGGACTACATTACAGGATGTCTTCAATGGGTGTGGTAAGACAGTTTGTCTGGCATAAGCTCCAGCCTAAACAAAAAGGCTTTGTGCCACTGCAGATGCTGTTGGCATGCCAGTAAGTGGCTATTCTCATGAAAAGACTCTATTTCCTCCAGATAGGTTTCCAGAATTTAGCAGTGTCTGAATTAAGAAGATACCAAGATTCCAAAGCTTGTCAAAATGAAACTTCAGAGAGCTTTGGCACTGAGAAAGTTTATATTTTTAATCATGAGAACTAGCTTTCCTCCCTTCTGGCACATTTTCAGTGTCCTCCACGTTTGGAAGACATCTTAAATTTGAATTTTGCATAATCATGAGAAGACTGCAACTTGAATGCTCTTCATTCTCAACCACATGATAATTAGAATAAAATAGAGCATTAGAAGTTTTTATGAGGAGCATGCTTTTGTCATAAGACGTTACTGGAATTAAAAAAAGGAATTTACAAGGAGGAACGTGAGAACCTCTGATAAAAATCAACATTTTCAAATGGATTGGGTCCCTCACTACAAGAGAGATACCGAGTTGCTGGAGCGGGTACAGAGAAGAGCAACAAAGCTGGTGAAGGGCCTGAAGCACAAGTCTCATGAGGAATGGCTGAGGAAACTGGGAAAGAAAAGGCTCAGAGAGGACCTTATTGCTCTCTACAAGTACCTGAAAGGAGCAGAGCAAGGAGGTGGCTGGTCTCTTTTCCAATGTAACAAGTGATAGGACAAGAAATAAGAGCCTCAAGCTGCGCCAGAGGAGGCTTAGACTGGATATTAGGAAAAATTTCTACACAGAGAAGGTGATCAGGCATTGGAACAGGCTGCCCAGGGAAGTGGTGGAGTTACAGTCTGAAGTGTTCAAAAACCATGTAGATGAGGCCCTCAGTGACACGGTTTAGTGGTGGACTTGACAGCGCTGGGGTAGAGGTTGGCCTTGATGATCTTAAAGGTCTTTTCCAACTGATGTGAATATTATGACTCCATAATAAGTAACTTGCATCCAAGAGGAAAGAAATAAGGAGTCCTTGACCACTGAAGTTAATATTCCATAATTTTTTCCAAAAATGGGAAATTACAGGGGTCTGGAGACTGAAGACATTATTCCTATGTTTCAAATGGGTAAAGGAACACCAACAGGAAATTACAGACATTAGATTCAGCACAACAGTCAATTCAGGTAAATTAACAGAAGGTAATTTGAACCTGTATCAGATACAAAAATCAAAGATACAAATAGAATAATGACTGGTATGTTTCTGTAGAAAATAAGCCATTAAAACAATATTTGAGGAATGGGGTATCAGAAATACAGTGCAGCTGATTATGCAATCAAACTAAGCGAAAAAAACCAAAACCACCAACACCCTGGGGCTGAAAAACAAGTGTCGTGTGATGGGTTTAAAAGAGCTCATCTGTTTTAGTTTATTGTTGAGAAGCACTTTATGGAGTATTTATATGCAGATAAAGTGTTTGCTAGTATGCAAACTTCACATAAGTGTTCCAGATCCAGTACATTACAATATGCAGAAGTCATCATAATAAAAAATCAAACCTCAAAATAAGATGTCATCCGCTAATCAGTGAAGAGAACAGAAAACTGGAACAGGCTATGAGGGTAAGAATTAGGTTGCCCTCAGTTGGAGTTCTTCAAGTAAAATTTGACAGCTTTTGGAAGGAATTATTCAATCCATATGTGTCAGCACAAGTCAGCCCAAACCAGTGTGAGACCTGGAACCCTCTACATGAAACCTCTTGTTCTTTCCTTTTCAAGGCCTGAACATGTTCATTACACTTGAAGCTCTACACTATGATATGATCATAATTAGATCTCATACTTCAGAGCTTCAACCATTCAAGCATAGAGATTCAGACAGAATTTCCACCTGAATACCTAAATTGGACATCTCAATTTTTGCAAGAGAGCCAGTGGCAGCAATCCAGCACTTCATGGGGCTGGCAGATACTGCAGAGAAGTCTGGCTAGCCTGTCTTGCTTATCTGACTACATGTTGCATGCAAAACCATGGGCTGAGATGGAATTTTCTACCAAATCAAGCTGAGAAGGATTCAGGGATTTCTTTTGCTTGTTTGTTTCCCATTTATAACATATGGCATGTTAGTATCAGTGCAATCAATTCCCTTAAGCTCAGGAGATGCTCTGGTCTCATTCTAATCACAGGAATACCATCAGTTTGGACAGAACTGAAACTAGCTCTGAAACTAGTTAGTGTTATTAGAATTGCTGAGCACTTTATCACAGATCAGTGATGCTAATTAACAGACTCTAGCCAGACTAAATAAACTGATCTATCTGTTACATATGGTCTTCCTTGTGAAGCCAATAAGAGGATAAAAATAAGGAGTTTTTTTAAAACTGACATGTCTAAAAAAGAAAGCAAAATTTGTTGTTTGTAAGCAACATACCGAAAATATCGTATCATTTCATATTGTAAAATTTGGTTCTTGGAAAGTACTGATTAAGACTATATGTAAAGGAATACATATTTTTCAGATGGATCAGTAAGGATTAATTAATTCTATGTTGGCTTAATAATTTAATGCAAAATAATTGGTCAGACTTGTAAAATATTCTACTGCTTAAAGATGACAGTTATTGGTAATTTACTATCAAAATGTAAGCTGTTAACTTTATAATTTGAAAAAAACCCACACATTTCCCCCTATGTCCCAAGACAGCTAACAAGTGCAGAAAAAATACCTCTACAAGCACATGTGCACATTTCAGCTGCATACAGGTGTCCTCTGCATTGACAGCATGCCCAGAAAATGCCTCCTCTCAGTTTAATTCCAGTCTCTTCATTCCACAGACACCTGGGCTGCCCTTACAGTTCTTTCAAACTGAACATCACTGAACATCATTAATTAAAGAGCATCTCATAAAATACAGGGAATAGAAACATAAACCACATCTTTTTCATGGAAACTGTACTTAAGAAGGGGGAAAATACACTGCTGTTGTTATTATTGTACATATTGTAAACTTATCAAATAATTGTTACACAATAGGAGAAGCTATTGACCAGCAGGAATTAAAACATAGGAAATTACACTGTAAAGATCACATTCTCACTGAAACCATTAAATAACTAACATGTTTCCCCAAATTAATCAAATGTTAGTGGTACATGTATATATAAAAATAGAATCACCAGTTGACCATAAGGGGTTCCCTTCTACTGTCCCATAAGCACACACAGGAAACAGAAATATTTCAAGGCATCTGTAATGTCTTACATACTTTGAATAAAATAAAGAGCCAAAATACTTAACAGTACTGAATTTTATTCCAAATTATACCCCAGAGGAAGCCATCTGCAGGAAAAATAAAAAGTAACACAAAACAAAAAAGTAACAACACACTTTTGACTTGGACATCATTTGTGCAACACAGCTATCCAAAAGGACAGCATGTTCTTTTAAAAGAATGACTACTTATTCTTTCATGCTACAGGCAACAAAAGTCACCTGAAAACCTTCGGTCTGTTTTAGCTACTAAGAATAAAATACTAGCGTTACAGTGAAACACTGAACCACTTGCAGTTCTTTTATTTTTCCCCTCCTTTAAAGTAAAATATTGCTATATTGGCAAAAGCCACCTCTGGAAGTCTGTGAAACTATCTGAAGTTACCCACAGCCAAGCAAATCACTGTTGCTACAGTCCAGTTTGAAAGGACACCGAAACCTAAAGTTTACAATGCATCTGTAGTTCAGCATTTACGCTTATAAGGCCATGAAAGTTCGAAGCCATTTCTTCAGACAACAGAAAACACCAGGTAACATTTCAAAAGAGAAATAATAACATACAGCTTCATTTTACTGTGATTATATAGCTAAAATTCATTTTATCGGGAAGATATTTATAAAACATGACAGGAAGACACAACCTGTTTCAGCAAGATGACGACTATGTCATAAGTGCCGAAGATGACAACACCTCAGACATGATGGTCTCGTCTGAGCAGCAAGGACTGCAGAGCTGCCTACAAATGAGAGTATTCATCATTTTGTCTCAGGAGTAATGATACAAGATGAGCAGAAATACCCTACTGCAGGCAGCATTTCCTGATGCCTCAATGTTTCCTACATTCCTAAGTCTCCAAAATATGAAACAGATCATTCTGAAGAAAAATAATATGAAAAATATTTGCTGTAAACTCCAAACCAATTAAGTGAAAATTTTAAACTAACTATGCAATACTGGACAAACATTAGAAGAATAATATATGAGCTTTGACAATGTGTGTATGGGTTACATTAAAAAAGAGAACTGAAAAACAAACAAAAATAACACCCTTTCAACAGTTGCATACCAGGAAACATGTGTTGACCCATGACATTAGAACAGCTAACGACACTGGACTACACTCAACCGACAACGGCACAGACGAAAAACAACTTTTTAGAGTACTGGGGGGCTTGAGGAGCCTTTAAAACATTACAGAAATTTTCTGTTATTTTCGTATTTGCTAGTCAACATCATGCAATTTAAGAAATGATTTCTTTTCCTTGCAAAAAAGCAGAATGGCAGTAGATACTACCAAATGGGTTTGGCCCACACATATAAACTCAGAGTAGATTGCCAAAATGATTTTTCAATTATGCACAGATTTGTACCAAAACAGAAACCAACAGACCATTTTTCAAGAAATAGTGTCCCCCAGCCCCCCCAAGATATTCAGAATAACAACTCTGCCCTTAAAAACTTCAGCCTCAGCAACTTGAAAACACTGGCTGTGTAGAGACCAAGTCATAAACACAGGCCTACACATTGCTGCAAGTAGTCAGAAAGTTACTGTACTTCATTTCATAAACAGCGCTTCACTCAGAACAAAAAGAACTCTCCACGCTAAGCCAAAAATATGCTCTATTTTCTTTATAATTGAACGTACGCCTGAAAGTCAAATGTCCTAATGAATTTCATCTTTTGCAAAATTTTGCCTTGGGCCACAAAATAAATATATTGAAAAAGAATCAGCTCCTCTTAGCATTTTTATGAAAAAAACTTGTGCTGGCACTGCTGGTTTGAAAGACTGAAGCTTATATTTTCAGATAGCCCACACTGAAATAACAGGAACCTGTACTATGCGTATACCAAAAGAGCCAACTAGATGACATGTTGTAATTCTATACTGACATATTTTTTCCTAATATTTAACCTGGGCCCAAACAACTTACATCCAAGTCTTCTCCTAGATCTGCATATAAAGTCCTCAACAAGTTCAGCAAAGTAGAAATCAGAGTCCTGCAAAGTCCAGGGAGGAATTTCTCAGAAGAAAGCTATACAAGTACATTGACTTAATTGTTACTGGGCAGCGGTTTTTGAAGACCTGCCTTAACTTTCTGCCTCCCTTCAATTACGGGAAGTGAGCCGATACAGCAAATGCAGATAGGCTGACAGACAAGCCTGCTGAAAATGTCTGTAGCCCTCCCCAGGCAATTACCTCAACCTAATAAACTATCAAAATTTTGAACTCTCTTCTCATAACCTAACCTCCAAACTTTCACTTGTATCACCATGGAAGGACTGACGCATTTTAAAAACATTCCTCCACACGTCCTTCTTTTTTTTTTTTCTTAAATTGTAATAAAATAAACAACTGAATCCAACAGAAAAGTGACTTAAGTGGATGAGCAGCAGATACAGGAAAGAAAAACATACCACAATACCAGGTCAAAATTAATCAGAGGGAATGGAAAGAACTGTTCTGCCAGGATCTAGACAATGTTATCTGAAACTACAGGTTATGAAAGAGCTCATGGACTGGTGCTCTTCATTTGAAAACCACAGCTAAACAGCTAACTCCAAGTCACAGAAGCTGCCATCAAATGCTCACATGTAACAGCAAAGCTGTCAAACAGCCCTGTCCACACTGCAAGTAACAGAACCGACATCTACCTGCCCTCAATTCACCGATTTAGATGCTTTATGGTTCAAAAATCAGTGAGATAACAACCACACTAGGGAGAGAGTGAAAGTTGCACAAAAAGATGTCATTTACTTCATTACTGTTAAGCCAAAAGAAATTAGTGATATACAAAGACACATCAGCACTTCAGAGTAAGAACTGGATATATAAACATGTTTGCAGACTGAGTGGCAGACCAAAACTTGAATCATTATCCACAAAATCTATTTCAGTTTGTCTTCCCACTAGCATCCAGGAAAATGTCATTTTCTGCCATAGCTGACCACCTACTCTTCCTGTCATCCAGTGACTCACATCTTTTTGACCCATTCTCTGCTTACCTCTGACTCTAATCTTGCTCTACCTTACACCATTTCCTCTATAAGCTCTAGTAAATAAATGCCTCTATTTTACATTCTATTGATAAGCACATTGCGACACCACATCCCTTGATCACTATTCTGAAGAACTAAAGTACTATAATTTTAACTGATTTTAAAAAATCCTGCTGAGCAACTGCTTTTCCTTGCTCCAACTATATTGGCTCCTATGCAGAAATCTCCTTTGGGTTCTCTCTTACGCAGCAATGTCAAGATTTTAAAAACCAGACCAAGAATTTACCTTTCCCTTACACAAACTCGTACACATGATTTTTGTGTTGTTTTGTTGTTGTTTTTTTTTTCTTAACCCACACTACCTTATTATTTTTCTTATCTAACCACACACTTAACACTAACATACTTTTCCGGATGTAGGTTTTCATTTTCTTCAACTCTTCTCAAAAATCAACATATACTGGAAAGCCTTCATGTGTGCCTTAAACCTTCTCATCTCTGAGCTCTCCTGCTGTGAAATAGTTTGGTTAAATTAAGACTTCTGTACAGGATTTTACTTCATCTTAGCAACAGTATTTACTTTAAATCTTTAGTTTATTCAATCAGTATACACTTAACTAGTTGCCACCAGCAGCAGTGCAACAAATCTTAAAATCAAATCTCTGTTAGTAGTGAGATGCGAGATGCAATGCCACTTTCCAATTCTTTTCTCAGTAGTCACCTTGCATTTGAAGCCATGTTTATCACTGCAGTTACAGATAGCTGCACCAGACAATTTCATTTGGGACTGTGCAAAGATATTTCACTTTAACCCAAACTTCACAGTCTAACAGAGTCCTGCTATTTCTTTCTATAGCCATCTGTGCAGCTAAAGAACTCTCACTCCACTACCTTTTGCAATTCAATTCAGCTTGACTTTCAACAGTGCTCATTTTGACTATACATTTAGGCGGTATCGCACACATGAAGAGCAACACACCCTTTCTGAAACTCTCTTCATCCATTCAGGAAATTTCAAAACTATTTTAGAGCTGGACACAACACACTTCGCCATAGGAAAGCTGCTGGAGAAGTGTAGGCAGAATGGCATTACTCAGGATAGCAGTGTAAAGAAAACAAAGTGGGCAACATTCCTACATTTGCATGGATGGATCTTTAGTGTTTGTAATAGGCAGACCTCGGGCTTATGTCTCACTAAAAAAATAATCCAAAACCACAAAGACAGCAACCCTGCAGCCATGATTCAATCCTGAGAGAATCATCTCCTCTTCCCTTTACACTCTGATTTTTATTTGATGTTCCTTTGCATACACTGAGTATACTACCCCACAGAGTCTCAGAGATTAACAATCCCTAGATAGAATTCACACCTTACAAAAATGGAACTGGTAGGCTGAAGAAAATCTCGAATCTTGCCTCAGAAACAAAGGAATCCATTCTCTTTTCCATAAATGCAAACTCATAGCAATAAGGAACATTACATATTTTAGCTCTTTAGTTGTAGATTACATGACAAAGATTTTTTCTACATGCAACATTAATAACCTATTCAAACTGATGGAACTGAACTGCCTAACGCTGTCCACTTCTACAAACCCATCTTCACAGAACCATCTTCAAAATCATCTTCACAGAACCAGCACAGCAATGTGTTACTTGTTGGCCTTTTCCCTGAAACACTGACCCCACCCTCTACCTGTAATAATAGTGATTACAATTTCTGGAATGATATGATGGGATCTGAAAAATCCAGGCATTCCTCTGCATCCGTGGTGACTACATTTAGTCAGGTGCATTTGTCTTAGTGAAATGCATTTAAAGTTTCATATTTTTAAGAATACTTTTTATATATTCTTAGATGAAGTAACTCAGATCTTCACTCACATCTCAAATTTCAGTTGTTGAAGACTTTTTCTTACTTCTCTGTTTTACTTGGTGGTAAAAAACATAACAAAGTAAGAGAGGAAGTCCACAACACTGAGCAAGTGACATATTCTATCAGGTGTGTTCACAGCTATCAGTGCGATGTTAGCATATTGTGTCTCAAATATTCACCAAGAAAAAACACAGCTCTTCTGTCTCCAAACCAAACTGCATGCAAGTCTGCATGACTTAATGTAAATCCCCAGATATAACAATGTTTAATAGCATCTTAGCCAATAAATGTGGTTACAATTAAAGTTATTTCTACTATCTCAGTAATCTTCAGGTCTACTGTCATTCAAAACTGTCATTCTACTATCCATTTTCTCTTTCTGCCTCCAACTGCTCAACAATAGCCACAAAGACAGCTTATGCAGCAAGTCTATGCTTGCACGATAAGGTAAAAAGTACAACACAGAACAAAGATCAAAATAGTGTCTTGCTTATAATAGAATAATACTATATTATACATATATATACTATATTATATATATACATAGAATTATTGTGGGTTTCAAAAGATTAAAATTAGCAATGAACTGAAAAAGTGGGGAATCTTTACATTGACTGATACTCCTATGAGTTTCTAAAGGTTTATATTCTGCCCTCCATGAAGTAGGAACTCTGTTGCTGAGAACAAGATTATTTATAAAATGGTATATATTTTGATACTAGGAGTTATATGTGCCTTAAAAAAGTAAGTGTCCATCTATGAATGATAGCTTGGAACTCAATATTTTGCAATGCAAGTTAACAAGAGAGAAAGAAAAGGCTACAAACACAAAGCCTTGATCATATCCTTTAAAACCCGTGACTTGCTAACAGCTGTATCATTACCAGAGTAATTTCATGAGGGAAATTAACTTTTTGTGATTTGATGCCAATATTCTTAACACTATAAATCCTCAAGTAACATCTTCAAGATGCATTTAAAAGTTGCACTATATTTTCACCTTTCTTAATGTTTTCACCAAACTTTGCATGCAAAGTGTCAACCTATCACACTGTTTTGCAACACAAATTGTTTTCAATTCCTCTAATGCCTTGCACTTTCCCAAAACCATTACAGAATTATAAAATGTCTTTTTTTCCTTTTATTTTTTTTTTTACTTTAAAAACTATTGTTCAAGACAAGATTATGCTCTACTACATACTTGGCATCTTTCAGCTGTCCAAAACTAGAGCATTATTTCAAATCCAGTATTTCCACACTAATTTGGAAACTGTTCTGAACTCCAGAAAGTAGGATATAAACTGATGCTGCTACTTTCCAATAGTAAAAATCTAGGAGCCGGAAATTACTAATCTCCCTGAACAACCGACTACAGCCACTTACTAATGAGTTTACTAGAAACATGTTATGGAAATTAGCACATTTGGATGGTATATAAGGATGACTTCACAATTATTTGATGCACAGCAAGCCAATTTTATTAGCAAATTCATCACCTGTAAATGTGCCACCTTTTGTGACAAAAGGAACTTCAGAAGTGAAGGAGCACAGAAAGTTGTGCGTATCACCTGTTAAAAGAAGTGAGATGAGGTGGGTAGAAAACACCAACAGTGTAACACACACTGAGCTTCATATATACCAGTGAAGTTCTCACTGACAGTTGATGTGGACTTTAGACAACTGTGTTGTGGTAGAACCATGCTGATACGCACCCCATTCCACTTACAACCTAAGTAATTAAACTAAGACTGCCTACAACTAAGACTATGAAATGAAGAGTGCCATGAAAGCAAACAGGTAAATGGCCACTCTGTCTTATGCCCCAACACACAATCAGTGTTAAAAACAAAACCCTTGAAACCAGAGACAAAAGGTAAAAATAATTCAAACATATTTCATAATAATCCTTGCTCTAAAAGTATTTGTGAAGTAGTGGTAAAATAAGGAAGATAAACACATAATTCCGTATTTGACACTGCTGAAATTTAAAGGTGGTTTCTTAATTCTCCCTCTAAGCATGCAAATGTTCCAAGGAACATTCACTGCTTCTAAGAGAAGGAGATAACAGCTGAAATAGGTGGCCAATTATAAGCAGAAATCAAGAGAAGTGTTTGCATGGTAAAATAAAACATGTTTCATCAGTCACACAGCTGACCAATTCCGTAGAAAAAGACCTTAAGATCATGACGTTCCAAACCCCCTGCTATAGTGGGAACACCTCACACTAGACCATGTCACCAAGGCTCTGTCCCACCTGGCTGTGACCATTGCCAGTGATAGAGCATTTATCACTTCTCTGAGCAACCTGTTCCAGTGCTCACCACCATCACAATAAAGAACTTCCTTATATCTAACCTGAACTTCCCCTGGTTTAGTTTGAACCCATTACTTCTTGTCCTATCTCTACAGTCCCCAATGATGAGTCCCTCTCCAGCATCCTTGTAGGCCCCATTCAGACATTGGAAGGATCCTATGATGCCTGGTTGAGTTTCTGTGCCAAATGAAAAGAAAATTCTAATAGATTTCCACCCTCTCACAAACACACAAGTGTATTTCATCAACTGTGACAGCTCAATGGTTGTAATATTTAAGGACACCAGACCAACACCAGAGGGAGAATTTGTAACACTTGGCCATCAATCCAAAACAGCATCATTATATTGGTATCCTACTCTTTGAGCCAGTTAAGGGCCTAAACAAGAGTGGAGTTGATCCCTTCCAAGACAATGCAAAAATTAAAATGAAATTAGAAAACTAATCTACTGAGTGACTGTTTGGGGCAGTTCTGTCTCTAGATTAACAAACATATTGTAGCAAAAATCCCAAGAAAGTTTTTCCCTTTTGACAAGGCTAACCAAAGACTTTTTAGCTTCTCCAAAGCTTTTTAGAGAAATGCCTCCTACAATGACTTTATATAATGGGCATGGAGAAGACAGGCGGAAAAAGCTCCAGGAAACTTAAAGAGTAATTAAGCCTCCTCAAGTCTTCCTTATAAAAACATTTGGAACTGGCAGCAAAAGCTTTTCTTAAACTTGGTCTTAAGATTCCTGGTCCACAGATGTTTTACAATGAGCTGTTGACAATATTCAAGTTCCTGCTGACACCAAAGACACTGAAGTTCGAAAAAACCCAAAATGTTGTCAGGACTGTCTAGAACATTACCTTCCAATCTCAAGTTTCATGCTCTTCTTTATCCAGAATAAACATGTCTCCAACCAACCAATTCAAATATCAAATATGACCATCTAATCATTTTTTTGCGGCTGCCATTTGCATCACAATTATGAAAGTGAGTACTTAAGTATTAGTAATATTTGCATACCATTCTTAAGTATCCTTAAAGTAAGTGCCAACTAAAGACACAATATTTTTATTCTCAGGATATTCTTATCAACCTGAAGGTTCAAAGGATTGGTTTTCCATATGAAATAATGCAGATAAACTGGTCTGCCTGTGTGCCCTAGCACAAAAGTTCAAACAGAATTTTAGGCTACTGTATAAGCTGACAGACACATAGACAGAACAACAACTTCTATAAAATCTTAACACTTTAGAAACAAGAGATATCTAAAATACAATGCACCAGAACATTTAAGCTAGGCATTAGTTTGAATTAATTTTAATCAAGGAAAAAAAATAATTTTTCAAATAGAGATGATCAAGAAAAGTTTAATGGGAGATTCCAGTTTCTGACCTTCTAGGAATACAAGTACACTTACCAGAAATATATATGCATAAAGGTGGAAAGAAATGCCAGAAATGAGTCAATAATGAAATGCTAGAATTGTGGAAAACTCTACAGTTTTGCAATGCTGGATATTCCAAAAATCCAGAGCAATTTACACGAAAGAAAAAAAAAGTACATAATATGCAATCTGTGAATTTACAAACAAAATAGGGGGATTCAAAAAGGTTGAGCAGAAAGACATTTTTAGCTGGCTAGCACTTTTTGCTGGCTATTTTTCCTTTATCTTGCTCATGAGACCTCTTTTGGATACAAATATATCTGTTAACCATTATTATGAAGAAAATAAGGCAACAGTAAGATAGCGTGTTTGTACTCTTCGAAAAACAAATCCTGCATATTAATATACTCAGGAAATTTTTTATGATTTGCAAATTCCATTCTCATTTATAAGCGGTTTATTTTGATAAATAAATTGATTACAACTAACTTGGCAACGATTTTTAGATGAGAACTTTCTGTCATGAGGAACTTCAATGAATTCTTGTGCATATCTGAGAAGAGTGAGCACATTACGAAATCCCAAGACACAACATGAAGTATAAAACAATTTTTAAAATTAGACTGTAGACAAAGAAATGCCAAAATTAGAATATGAACAAATACCTATGAGAAAACTGATTTGTCCACTGCTTGAAAACATAATACTTCAAATTCCATTCAAAATCCTGAAAACCCATGAACGCTTATTCTAATCTTCACAATTAATTTGGAGCTTCTCCATGAAGAAATCAGCCAACCAGATGTGAATTCAACAGACTACGTTCCTTTCTAAGCCCAGAAACAAAGCAAAAAAGAAAAAAAAAATCCACCCTCTTTCGACTTTACCCAGAGACTCAAGTTTTCTATTTTTCACTGTTAGGTTACAAACTGATAACAAAAGTTGTTATAGATCAATAACCCTTAACAACACACATTGCTGTTCGCAAAGAACCTTTACACTGTCTTCAGGGTGGAACTGACTAATCTCAGCTCAAGAGTGACCATGCAACCTCAATTCTAGAAAGCTTGCCCAAGTCTAAGCATTGGAAAGTGAACGTTGTGGGAATAGTCTCATTGGGATTGAGCTCATCGTTGAAGCTGACAAACTCAATGAGGCTCCAGCTGTCAATGCAGAAACCATTGAAATAATTTCTGTGTTGCCTTCTCCACTGCTCCAGATCTTGCAACACAATGCACAGGCTTCCCAGCAGATTCTAGGTAAAATCAGCCCCAAGCCAGTTTTACTTCTCCACACAAGCAGGAAAGGGCAGTACTGTTTCCTAAAGCAGGCTAGCTGAGAAACTGGAAAGTAGCATCCTTATAGAACTTCATCAAGGCCATTGTCAATTTGCAACTCAGAAGCTCAAAGCATGGACAGCTCTGTATTGCTAGTTTGCTTCCCTAGGAAGCACAGCACAGGTCTTGCCATAGTAAGAAATGTGTATGCAGATAGTTATGTATCTTTTTTATAATCTGAGGTAGCATTACTAAGTTTTATTGAATATAAATCTGGTTTTAACAGTTGTATTGTTAACTACTATAAGAAACTGTCCAAACATCCCTTCTTCTTCTTCTACTGTTTCTTTCCTCTTGCAAGAAGTCTATCCTATGGAGCATTCCACATTATTTGCACTATATCATTTTAAACTTGTACCTAAATTGCTTTTCCACAATTCTGTTCCTAAAGAAAATATCCTACTTCTTACCACCAATCACTGAAAGCTCCACAGAGCAGTACCTGTGGGTTAAACTTCTAAGCAATGAAATGCAGGTAGAACACAAAGAAAAAAGAATCTCAGCTTCACAGAATCTAGCTAGTCTAACTCCATTTACAGTAACCTGAATTAGAATCTCCTCTGTTGAGAAGAAAGTGTAAACAGCACAAAACCCCTGAAGATGCAAATGTGGCCCTTTTACCATATTTGTTTAAAAGAATACAGAACATAACTGGCATGCCTTCTTTTTCAGGTCCCCAGCACAGTTCAAATCTACAGTTTCACTAAAGTCCACATTTTCATTATTCAAACTACAATTATTCAAACTACAATTCTAGTCACTGGCGATTCAAATAGCTCAGTGTAGCATAAAGCTGACAATGGGATTCATGGCAGCCCAGCAAGCACATGGGTAAGTCTTCAAGCTCACACACCAGAAGAAAGAGCAAGAATACCCTAGTATCTGGAGTTCAAAAAAACCGAGTGACCCCAGGAACAAACACTTTCCCTGTCACAACCCCAGTCTCTGTTAGACAACAGAGGAAAGCAGACCAGCCTGAAAGAAGCAGCATTCCAACCGGGTCCAATTTCCCCAAATTGCCCAACTATGCCACCTCCCATCTTCTCAAGTGATCCTAGACATACCACTGCAAAGTCCTCTAGGCACAAGGCCTGAAAACAACAGCCTTTCCCAAGAATATTCTTTTAATATTGAGAAAATGTCTATAGAAAAATAATCTCACAAACTATGCATAGTTTAAAGCCTGCCAGAGAGGTCAAAGCCATGTTATGCCTTCCCCAATGAAATGTCTTCAGTGCTTTACAGGCGATAGCCCACAGATGAATGCTGGAAAACTGGCAATGATGGGAAAGTTTCCTGTTAAGATTTAGAAAACACCAAACAGCCAGAATAGTTGAAAAGACAACAGAGATTATTCGGTTTGCTCTGGAATTTCTCCTGAAGGAGCACTCAGGGAGAGCTGGGCTTGCAATTATCTCTGAAACACACACCTACCCTGTGCGTACTGATAAAGAAAGTTAATTTTACTTAGCACAGTACCAATAAATATATAGATTAACACTGAAAAGCACAGCAAACTAAAGAGCTATTTTTTCCCAAGCAATTATTTTCCACATTATTCATCTAGGTAAACCTCAAAATGGAATATGTTTGCTCAGTTATAAAAAATTGTTTAAGTAAGTGCAACGAAAATTCACTTTGGAAGATTCACAATGGGCTGCTGAAGGTTTAACAGACATTACTATAGCATAAAACCATCAAGATGCATTTTTATATTGATCAAGTACATCATAGTCTTGCTGTAATCTTTAATAAACTCTGCATTTTTCAAGTTCAGCAAATAAAGATGAAAAATTAAGTTCTCCTTTTAGTACTAAGAAAAAGGCATTTATAAACAAAAAAATTATACTACACTCCAAATTCTGTATATCAGTTATCAGTCAGTCAAACCCAGCAGTTTAATGGGAACCATTCATTGCTACAGTGAAATCTCTACTCATTAGCTTTAACAGCCTTCAGTACATAAAGAAATCTTCTGTGCTTCTATCAGTGAAGTACACACCACCAGCCATGCTGTTCTGTGGTCCTCAGGCTCCTGAAGTGAAAAAAAAACCTCAAACCCAACAGAGAGAAAGGAGGAATTGGGACTCTATCAAGAAGTACAAGAAAAGCAGCACACCTTATCAAGTGAAAGTTTATAACAGTGGAGTCGAAAGCTCAAGTAAGCCAAAGAGTTTGCACCTTTAGCCATTTGTCCTTTCTCTGTGAGCTGCTGATGAGTGAAGCACGGCTGTTTTCAAAAGGACAGCTACTTGGCAGGACACTCTCATGGGTTTCCAAACTCCAAAAGAGAGAAGACAAGATGAACTGCTCTAAAAACTTTAAATACATCATGGAATCAATAACTGAACTAGGTGTAAGAGTATAACACAGTGGGGTTTTGGCCAAGAGTGATAGTCTCGTTTAGCTCTATAAACTTACACAGATGGAGATGGCCAGTACTAAAGTTTTGCCACTTGCTCTTGCTGGATTCCCCAAGGTTGCTGTCAGTACTTTCCTCCAGCCTGCCTAAGCTCATCTGAATGGCATTTGCCCTCCAGTGCATCAAACTGCACCCCAAGTTTGACATCATCTGGAAATCTGACTGCGCGGCAGTCTGCCTCCTCCAGATACACAGGTTTTTTTACACTTTTGATGAGGGATACAACATATACCTTTCTCCAGTTAACACGGATCTTCCTTGACAAGTTCGAGCACCAAAAGTAGAGACACATGGTACAATTCACTAAATTATAATTTTTCTAGGCTTTACCATGCACAGTAATGTCAGAATTTTAAAAGCATAGTTCTGATATTTGTCTATGTACCTTTAGTTTCTTCTCTTTCAGGACAAATAAATGGGTTATACTCATAAAACAAATAAATTGAAAACAAAAGTTTAAATTAAGCACCATACATTCCTCTCTGACAAAAAAAAGCACACAGCATAAGCGGTTGCATAAGCAGCACAGATACAAATGGGCAACGTGATACTAGAGACTACATTCCAAAACTTGAAGTTTCTTTGTTTGTTTTATGAAAAACTCCATGATATAAGGAACACTTAATCTTCCAAGCAATATGTATGCTTAGAATAATGCCACTGGCTTGAATATGTTAATATGACTGCCTCGGTGCAAATCGCTAGTCTGTACAAGATAAAGTACTGTAAACATTTAAACAGAAATGTTATTTTAAACTAGCAGAGCACATTTAGCAACAGCCACTCTTGCCTGAAACTGATACAATACAAAAAGGACAAATGGGCTTTTCCACATAATTATAACACTTAAAAAAACCCCTCCAGTATTAGCATTAATAAGGGTTAATAAGATTGTGTATTTAAGAGGCAGACATAAGCAGAATTACACATAGAGATGTATTCCCATCTCCTAAATTTGTCAACTGAATGAAAGCTTTGAGGTCCCTTCCAACCCTAACCATTCTATGATTCTGTGACTTTAACATGATTCAAAAACCAATGTTCTTGATGGCAGAACTGAAATTCACACATTCACAACAGCATAAAGATATTAACCAGCTGTACAGAGAAAAGTATTTAGTCTTCATTAAAGACTGAAAAACTTAACTATGTAGTTAAGTACAACATGCACAAGAATTTAAGGTGCCTAAATGTAGCCCGTGAGTATTTTTAGGTCAGAAGAATATGCATCTCCTGCCTGCATTTTTGTAAAAGAAATAGAGGCCTGAAAATATAACTTCAGACAACCTCATATTTCCTCTAACTAAAACCAAGTGGTAACTCAGAAAGGCTGATCATTTCTACATTACTTAAACACACATAAACATATATACACTGAATTCAGCTTTATAAGCAAAAGTTTCTTTACCTCACAGATTCTTGTGCACTCTTAGAATTGATACCAAAATTCTCACAGAACTGATATCAAAATTCAAGAAACCATCCAACTGAACTAACTCAATACCGCAGCTTACCAATGCTTTTGTACTGCCCAACAGAAATGCTAACTGGTTTGTACTTCACACTTACCTGCACATACAAGCTACTGTTTTAGCACATGCATTATATATACACCTTTAAGCTCACTTACTGTTGCCAACTTTAATGAGAAAGAGTCTTGTGGGGTTTTAAGGTTTTTCTGGCTGGTGATGGCAGGTTTTTCCGTTTTGTTCCATTTTTAACTTGCAGTATCATGCTGCCACAATTTCCCCTCTCCCTACAGAAAAACTTCCCTTATTACAGTTATTATCAATATTAAAAAAAGACATCTAGCTTTAGTCACAAAGGGGCAGACCCAATATCTTCTTAGGAAATCAGTGACAACCTAAGTAGGGGAAGCTATCTAATGAGGAGCATAGGAAGTTGCTCAGAGGAGTTGCTTCCTTGAGACACAAAGTGTCAAACAGCTCAATTTAATTAAAGGCTAACTGATGAGGACATTCAGGGAGCTCAGAGAAAGTCCACAGCTCTTGAAAAGGGAAACTGATATGCTACAGTAGCTGAGCACTCTGTAAACAACTGGGAACGTTAAGCCCTAACTGCAGATCTCTGCCCTTGCTACTGTTCGTGCTTTTTATTCAGCATATGCATGCTTTGCTTTTCAGAGAAACATGTTGTAAACATGTCAGTAAGCTGCATGTTAATCCATGCAGCAGAATGCAGGAAAGATATTACGAAAAGTAACCCGAGTTTGAAGCTATCAAACATAACTGTACAACACTGAACAGAGGGATTTGTCAAGCCTGAGAACAGGAATTATTTTACTCATTAAATATTACCCATCCTGGGTTTCTTTGGATAATGTGTGGTTAACGGAACTGGAAGAACAACCTAATGGCCAGGACAGAAGAATTACGACAGGCAGTGCCAGGTACCCACCTCTTTCCTCTCCTGGCCAGAATGTCCGGTATGACAATATCCTCCAACCACCACACTCCTTCACTTACTACAGCTCTGTATTTGGCATTTGTGGAATTATCAGAATCAGCTGATAACTAACCCAAGTTTCATTGTTGTATTCCTTGCTCCTTTTCTCAACTTCAGAACAGAAAGAGCTACAACATCTTGGTTTGTATTTTAGGATGGTCTTTTAATTCCATCCAGTTTTATATGAAATGGTTTCTTTGTCTGCTATCCCACACTGCTACATTAACTACTAGAAAAATTAAAGTGGTCACTCAGATCTTACATACCTATTTATTGTACTAGAAAAGGATTTGAACAGTGAAGGCCATCCTTAACGGTAAGTGTGCAAGAGCTACACTCCCAACCATCCTCAGAACCAAAGCCTTTGAGTTCTAACAACTTCTGTAGAACAGATATACACAGAAGAAATGTTAGCATAATAAAAACTAAAATTATTTAGTGAAGTGAAACACACTGGCTTAAAAAGAAAAAAAAAAACAACTAAACAAAACACAAAAACCAAACCAAAACAAATATATTCAGAAATAAAAGCCGGCAAATATTTGTTAGCCTTGGATCAAAATCAAGCAGCAGCAGTGGCTTATCCAAGTTACTTCACTAGTTAAACCTCCAAGCGTAAGAATGTCACCATCACACACTAAGTACAAAAAGTTTCCACTCTGGATATAAACTTTTAGAAAACCAAATAGTAAAATCCTGTATCAGCTAGGAATATAAGAACAGTTATTTATAATGAGGAGAGATTATTCTCAAAAAGTTGGTCAGCAGTATTTATCTGATGTCACACTGGTTCCAAAGTCATTTCCTGCAAACACAGTTGTAAAAGCAGTTTCTCCTCTAACACATCCAATTTCTAGAAAACAAAATAAAGCTTACTGAACCTATACCCTAAAAAGAAGCACAACAGAATTATCAGTAACAGGTACATTTATCTCAGAATTACCTGCTTTAGCTACAATCATTTGCACAGTTTAACAAAGAAAGTATCACATGCATCCCGCCGTGAAGGTGTATTTTTTTTTGCAATGGTGCCAAGTGAGGACCTTGAATTAGATAGGTATGCAACAGCCATGCTGGTTAGCGTATTTTTTAATAACAACTGTTCTCAGTGTTGAAAAGGCAGCTGAAAAATACTTGTTAGCAAAAGTTCGGTTGAGCAAGACAATCTTTTAAATATAGTTCTGCTACTAGAGAGCAGACTTCGGCCTCTTCTTTGGCCTGTTTACTAAGGTTCCATGGGACATATGGAGGGCAGGGGGGCCCAAGACTGTTGGTTGATATTCAAGGATCACCTGCTCCAAGCTCAGAAGTGTTGTGTCCCAACTAGAAGGAAGTGCAGCAGGAGGGCCAGGAGACCTCCTTGGATGGATAAGGAGCTGCTGAAGAAAAATAC
>JBCJKH010055833.1:0-24761 GCA_039877255.1 Loriculus beryllinus | reverse complement strand
TAATGGGAGTGGGAGGTAAACAGCGTGTTCTGCAGTTGCCTTGGAAAATCTTCATCTCCGTGTCTCTTTGGTGTGTGCTGGCTTACAGAGTTTTTCTGAGTTCTGTGAATTACCGCTCAACATTCCACCGACTAAAGAAGCTAAAAAATAAAAAAGAATATGGCCTGTACTTTAACATGCCTGTTGTGTAAGACAGCTCTGCTCTTTAATAGCTTTATTAAACTATTCATTTTCTCTTTGAAGACATGAACTAGGAAGTTCATTTAACTACTTTGCGGAATCTAACTTCTATATGTTCCTAAATTACAAATGGTTTTATGCCCTTAAGCTGTGGCTAATAGCATTGGGTTTTTTTCCCCCTCCAAACATCATTTTATATGAACTATTACAGCTTTAAGTTTTTTCAAAACAAATTCTTATTGGTGTCATAGGCCATTTTAGAAAGCATGCAGTTTTATACTGGTGTAGGTTAATCTGGGAGGAAAAAGAAAGTAGGGCTGCTTTTGTTTTCATACAAGAGAAACTGAGCCCTAATCTCTTTCTTTATCCTAACAACTCATTTGCATGGCATGGTATGCGAATAACTAGTTGCCTCAGAAACTCCGCATACTGGCTCACTGTTTTCATGCCACATAGTGATGTCTGCATGAAGAAATTTTTTTAATGTATGCTTTAAATGTGTTATGTGCCTAAGGTTTTCTTCTGGAAACTGCTGGTGTGGTGCGTCAAGGCAGTTCAGTTCAGTTGTATAATGAGTAGTAGAGAGGCAGCCCCATCGGACCACATCTTCAGGGGCGAAATTTACAGTAGCCCTTAGATTGATGCTAATGCGTCATTTAATGTCAGAACACATCTAAACAGGATGCTACTGTTGAGCAGATATTCCCTTCTCAAGCACTTGAGAGGAACAATGGTTTAATTATAGGATGTACCTATGCTCCTTCCAAATAAACTTTCAGCTTGTTCCCCAGTTGTGTTATTTTTATACTTGTAACCACTGATGGCGTGATTGTGTTCAGTCTTTAGATAAGCCAGAAATTAACATTTCCTTCTTGTTATAGTGATCTCTTAGCAAATAAATACCAGGCTGTCTATTTTCATGGGATCATAGAAAATCAGCATTTTTCATGCGTAAAGATTTATACTTAATCTTTAAATTCAGGCTTATTGTGTTTGTGTATCAAATAAACCAGAAGATTACAATTATCTTTCAAAAGAGCTTATTTGCGATTTCTTTCATTTAGAAAACAAATATATATTGGAGCTTGGGTTTTGCTTTCTGATTTTCTTCACTGTTGGCATGATACCATGTTACCATCTTTTTGATACTAGTATTTAAAGAGGAAGCTAACACCTGCTATGGTGCTTCTAACAGCAGTATAATGCTGAGAAGTGTTTCTGTTGCTAAATTCTCCTGCTGGTTCTCCATAGCCCTGAAAAGTGAAGGACTGTGACAGCTGATGCTTGGTATTTGGCTGTGTTACATGGTTATAATGGTCTTTCCATCGTGCATTTCAGGGCTTTGTAATGTGGTTATTCAGGAGTAGCTTTAGTTTGCGAAGTTTGATGTTCTGTTTGTTGAGGGAAAGCCTATTTGGCCAATGAAATGAGACTCCAAACTGCATTTCCCATGGTAGTGTGCAGGCTTTCTGCTGTAAGTAGTTCTGAGCGGGGGCATGAGCCTGTTAAGATTTCGTGTTAGCATCGTGAGCATGGTTAGTAACACAGCTTAATGAAGAAAAGCTGTTGCAAGTTCTTGGTTCAGACAGTTTTCTCTTGCTTGGTAGTTGGATTGAAGTAAAGTGCTGCCATGAAGGTAGCTGTAAGGATAGTTGGTCTGAGCAAAAATAGCCATCCAGATGCTTTGGGGCTTTGGAAACTTGTTCAGAATAGTTAACATCCCCGGGATGTGTCTGATGAACTGTAAGTTAAGTGATGTCTTTTGAGGTCTCGGACTGTAAATGGGGAGATGCAACAGAAGTAGTTCTAATAGACATGTATATGTAAATGTTTGGCTGTAGGGTTTGGTATTTCTTGCTGTGTTTCAGCACTTAACTGGGAGCATAAAAAACGAGAGTAACTATTTGGAAAAGGTGAGACCTATATCTGACAAAGCAAGTAGTGTATTTGTTTAGAACAAAAATAATATTGGAGAATGTATTTTTGAAGTAAGTATGCTTTTGTTTTTGCTCTTATTGTTTTTCCTCAAGCTGGTATTACTATGCAGCATAATTCCATGCCCAGAAAACTTAATTGTATGAATATATCTTTTTGTGGCTGATAAGTAAAACCAAAACCCCTTGAGTAGCTCAGATTTTCTTGCTACGTCTCTAATTTTACTCTGTCAAAACAGCCCTGGAATGTCAGATTCTGAACTTCCACCATCAATTTTCGTGTTCTTCCCAAAACTAAGGGCATGTACTACAACCGGCTGCTCAGGAGTCTGTTTGTCTTGAAAGAAACTATGTTTATTTCCCAGTCTTTCTGTTGGAGGGTGCATTTTCTCATAGCCATTCATATCTTTGTCGCCAAGAGCTTTGAGAATGGAAAGAATGCTGATTTTTTTCTGCAGTAGCTCTCCCCTGTGATAGAGCTAGTACTTTCTGCACTGTCAGTAATATGAATTTCACCAACACTTGCAAAGACCCTGGTGTAATCAGGAAGCCTTCACCTATAGAGTAGAAACAGCTGATTTGAAACCTTGCCTTTAACACTTGCCTGCTTTCTCATGTTGTCAGAACATTGCGGCTTGGTTAGCTGTACGTATCTGAGCGAATTTGAAACTAGGTAACTTGGAAAAGCGAGGGTTTAGCACTGATAAGCTCTGTGTAATTTCCTACTTGATTAATTATCTGTTTGGTAGAGTTTGCTTTTGATTTCTGTTCTGCTGTGGCTGCAGAAGTGTTTGCACTAGGTTCAGGGAGGGTAAGTTCCTGTGAGCTGTGAGCATGCTTTTGACAGCCTTGCGGACATATGCTCTTGCACCTAAAAGTTGGGAGCATAAGGATACTGCCTTGCTTTGCCATGACAATCTTGCCTAGGAAAGTTGCTGACGGGAGCAGTGCTGAGCCTGAAGTTCAGGGATCTTCTGCTCAGCCCAAGCTTTTGGTTTTTTTCTGCTTCCCTCTTAACGTTCTGTTCTGATGTAAGAGTGTGTGCCTGTTACCCTCAGTGGTGCAGAAGGGGCATTACCGTCCCCCCTGTCCTCATGCACTCCTCTGAGCCAGGGGGTACCCAGCGATGATGCTGAGGAGTTAAAAGTAGAGGAGGGTTATTGCAAGGCAAAACTGATTGCCATGACTAGGCTTTTGCTTACACTAATGCCAGTAATAAGCAAAATAATCTGTTGAACTTCTGATACAAAAAAGATTGATAGTTTGTTCTTATCTTGGGTATGAAAGTGTAAACCAGCAAATATAAGTGACATGCAAATTTTCCCAAAGTCATGTTTTTCTTTAGTAGGAGGATGCAGTGTTCCATATGTTTTCAGGTTACTCATGGAGAACATTTTGTACCTGAAAAAAAAAAAAAAGGGTTTAAATATAATATCTGAAGATGCTTCATTTATGCCATGCTTGTTACCACTCAGGTTAGCAAAGGTTTTGTGAAAACAGTTATTGTTTCTTGAATTCTGGTATTTTTTTATGTATGCTTAAAAGTCTTTAAATGCCTGCACGCTTAGGCATTTTATTGAGTCGTACCTACTGATTCACTCTGATGAATTGCTAGTCTGAGTTTGGTAACTTTTTTTTCCGTAAATCAGAATGTGCTACTTAATCTGTTGGCATGTTTCAAGAATAACCATATGTATACTGAACAGTCATTGTAAGAACTTTGACTTCCTCATTGAGGGTTTTTTTGTATCCTCATGAGAAAATATATTTTGGCTTGTGTTTTGGGAACTTTCCCACAGTAGGAGATCTAATTTTTGCGAGGTATTGTTTGGGAATTGAAAAGGAGCGCTGGCAGAAAGATAGCTCTACAAAGATTCTTTGTGAAGGGCAGCTGAGCCTGTGTGCCTTGTTCGCTGCAGCCAGTGTTGCAGATTTAATTTGCTGGATATATTTTGCTTGAAGGGGTACATTTGAATAAGTCTGGAAATGGAAGTGGTGCTCTGCTTCCCTTTTTCTGAAGTTGGTGAAGTTGACCACTTTTCTTGGAAAGGGAGTGAGAGGAGCCTTACTGCAGTGCTTTTCTTGCAGCTTTGGTTTAGAGTTAAAATTAGCTATTTGTTCTCTCTGCATACCTCTGGTATGCCGATATATCTGTAGATGTATTTCTTTGTGTACCTCTGTCTTGTTTGACCTGAGTAGAAGTGAATTGATATTTGATTTTGAGCAGTTCTAAGGCATTCTGGCCAGCAATGATGAGCAGCATATATATTGTTACCTGATCAAAACACTGAAGGAATAAGATAAGGTTAAAACATGTAAAAGTTCTTAGGGAAACAAAAAAGAAGAGGAATGAGCTTGCTGTTCAGCACTGATAAATATTGAAGGAATATTCTTGTATTACTATTTCTATGGATTGCAAAGTTTCTCCATTTTTCTCTTACTTGTTTGTACTCTGATAAACACAAGCCACACTATGAAATTGTATCTGGTATCAGTGTAAATTGCCTGGGCAAGGGTGTTAAGTTTCATGGAAGACACATTGGTCAAGCATGTGTGTTTTGACTGTCTTTATCAGGCTGTTTGTTTCTGTTTGCTAGCTTTTTGTATGTCTTAAAGTGAAAATAAACTTGGCTTAATAAATAAAAACATTTATTTCAGTTATTCAGGGTTTCTGAAGGGAAAGATGGATCATGTTCCCCGTGGGAAAGATGGATCATGTTCCCCGTGGGATGGTGCTTTAAAATTTTCGGTTCTGTTAGTTTTGGTTTGGGGTTTGTTGTTCTGTGTTTTTTAGTTTGTATTTGCAGTTCTGTATTTTGAAGGATACTTTTGTCCCACATCTTGATTTTATTTTTTCTATAATTGGGGGAAAAATATTGATGCAGTCTTCCATTTGAAGTTAGCCATTCAGACTACTTGTCCTGTTAAACAAAACTTAGAGGCGTGAGGTAGGATGTTATGCAAATATGATTTGTAAGGTGGGATGGGAAAACAAGGCTGTACCACCAATATAGTTGGTTGAAGCTTCTCTTGAGATTTGACCTGCTGAAACTGAAGGCTAAATCTTTTGTGGTACATTGCATTTTTCTAGCAGCAAAGCTCTTTTAAGAGCTTTGTTTTCTATGCTGATGTTCTCTGCTGCCTCATTGTGCCGATCCAACTGTTTGTGAGGCTACAATGTAAACAGGATAAGTGATACAATCTTGTTAGCTGAACAAAAGTAAAGTGACTTATTTTCAAGAGGTGGTGTGTGAGGGTTTTTTCTTTCTAAAAATCAAAATGAGTCAATCTGGTTTAGGTTATGACTCCAAATGTCAGCATCGGTACAGCTGAAGGTGTGAAGACTTGTGCTACAAGATTGAGAATAAATGCTTATGATTGTGTGTAGGAACCTTTGGAACAGCTTAACCTCCCCCAGAGAGTATATGGTGCTACATTTTCAAACACTATCTTGAAGTATATAAAAAAAACCATAGACGGGGTTTTTTTCCCCAGTGCATTTCCTAAAATGAGGATTCTTGAGAGAGGTGTCTTCCATTTTCATTTGTTTTGAGGATTAAGATCAAAGGAAAATTTTGTAATAAGTATCTAGCTCTAAGATTTTTTTTCTCCATTATAATATAGTAATGGTGAGAAACTTGGGTAGTAACACTACCCTTGCATGCACTGAAGTGGGTAGGTCAGAGATACTAAGGCCTGATGTAGTTTTTTATTACCAATACAAAATCTTGACTGTATTTATGTTGCTTTGTTGTATGGTAGCTAAAAAATGGATGCTGGTGGGCTCTTTTCCTTGAGGCTGGGGGAAGCAAGAATGGGAAGTGAAGCTTAATGTTGCTGAGGTATGCAAATCTTGTTGAGGTATCTGAAATCTATTGGGACACACCTAAAATGTTTTTGTTTTTGTTAAGTGCTTAATATTGTCAGGAAACCATTCCCTCACCCGCACAGAACATTTTCTCAAAATACGTAATCTTGCTGAAATCAGTAGCATGCTGCAGTTGTGTGAGTAGGCAGTACTCGCTTCAATGGCTGTGTGGCTTTCCACTGTTTGTCAAAAGATATATCAGAATACACAACACATGCAGTAGTAAATATTTAGGTATGTTTTGAAGGGCGAGTTCAATATAACAGATTTCTTTGTGTCTCTTGTCAGTGTTACTGTGAGTGTTTAAACTGTCTTCCCTCTTATGTGCAGTGGGCAGAACAGTGATGCTGGGGCAGACACAGTACCCAATCTCTTACCCATCTGTGTGCTGTAGCTCCTTCAATTTTTGAAGGTGGCATAGCTATAGTAATAAAAAAAGTGCACTTTTATTTAGATAGCTGCATCAACACATTGAAGTCAAGGTATTTTACTACATTTATGTAGGATGATATGTGTGATAGCATTGAAATAGCTTTGAACTTTTGAAGTTAACATCTGCATAATCAGAGTGTTGTTACGTTGTATCAAGGACGAGCTGGCTCCACAGCAGAGGAGATGATAGTGTTAAAATGTCTTTGGATTCTGTGACAGCTGATTACAAATTGTTGCTATTAAAAAATAAGAGGAAACGGGCTGACTGTGCCCTTACTGACAGCCCTGATGGAGAGCTCTGCCTGTGGAATTGTTCCTTGACTCAGGAGGAACCAGTGTCCAAAAAGATTAAAAAACTAGAAGAAAAATACAGGTGCAGGTGCTGCTGGAGCAGAACATATGAAAAGATGTTCCTTGTGTTTGGGCTTTTTATCCCAGTTGCTAAAGTCATAAAATGCTGAAAGCTGAAGTGGTATAGTCACGTCTTGATGCATACTGTGATTTGCTGTTGAGGGTGGTGAACAACTGGAAGCTTTTCTAGTGAAGGCAGTAAGTGGCCCATCAATTTAAGTTACGTTAGTACTATTGCTTGTAAAATACTTATTTAGCTTGTGGATGAAATACAGTTTGATTGTACAGGTTCCTTTTTGGCTGTAGTCTCAAAGGAACAAGTAGTAAATGTATCTTAGGAAAACAAATAAGTGATATCGTTCATGGAGGATTCTCTGTCTGAGTATGAAGCAAGAAACGAGATTTTTGCACTGGTTGATGATGAGTCCTGGTCAGGTGGACTCTCTCTAAACTCTTCTTTATTAGTGCAGTAGCTAAATAGTTTGAATATGGTCCCTGCTAAGGAGGTAGTAGTGAGCAGATGGTAAACACAGTGAGGCAGTTTTCACTCTGAATTATGGAAAGGTACTTGTGAGGGTCTCAGTCTGAGTTGCATTTCATATTCTCTGTCAATCTGTGGTATGCATTACTAGATAGTACATCAAATTAGTTGGGGGTCTACAATGTATTTATTGCATAAAGCACGAAAAAATTGGACCTCTGGGTGAATGGCACACAGTGGTCTGATCTGAAGACTGAAGTATTTCCCATGCACCATAGGTATGGAAATACAAGTGGCTTTGCCAGCTACATGCTGACCAGGAACAGGCGCTTGCTGGAATGAGGGTAATTGAGTTTCCATCTTTGTCAGGGCTTCTCTGTTACTGTTGAAAGCTGCTAATTGGTGCTGATGCCTTGTTTGTATTTGCGACGATTTAGTTCAAAAATGGCAACTCCTTGGTCACAGGCTACTGAACAACTATCACATGGCAACACAGCTCCAGCTCAGCTACTAAAAGTGATCCAAGGTAGCAACAACAAAGGAAGGATGATAGTTGTTATTGTTGTAGATATTTGCCAAGGTGGAGGAGTGTAATCCATTTCAGCTGTATTTCATGTAGCTGTCTTTTTTAGTGCTATTAGATTGTATTAACTGAGTATTGATGGATAGCTGGTCTCCGCTGTTCCTAAATACTCTTTAAGAAGCTTGTAAGGCTCTCTTATTTTAGATGACTTTCTGAATATTGCTTTAGTAGTCAGAAAACTTCTAGACTATTGCATATTGCTAGAAAATATGATTGTGTCTGTGACATGGTGGTCTATAAATGCTTTGTTAGCTTTGTAAAGCGGTTCCAAGTACCTGGAGTAAAGAAATCTGAGGTTTGAGGTAGGATACTTCTTTTTGATCCATGTGGGAAGATGGTAAGTTTCTGAATGCACAGGTGAATTATTAATCCTTTTAGCATTCCTCCCTTCTTGTGCTTGTTCTTTGTCCCTAGCCTTGTGTTGTTGTTTAACCTCTGTCTTACTAATTTGATGTCTTGTAATTTCTTCTTTCTAAACCTCCACTGGTAGTGCCTTTTGAATTTTGTGCCTTAAAGTAATATCTTCAGGTATTTTGTTTACTAGGAAAGCACTTGGAAAAAAATAGCAGGGTGGTTTTGGCTAACGCTTTCATTCACACATATCAATTTGTTCATACAAATGAAGAAGTAAACTCTTAATTTATAAGTTGAAGTGCAGTTTATGTTACACAAGTTATTGTCCACTTACAAAACAGAAGGTACAAGTACTCTCAGTATGTCCTCACTGGAATTGATGTATGTCAAATTTCAACTTTTAGGTCAATAAATTAGCACTGCTGTTTAACGTCTAATGTTCTTATGTGAATTCAAATGTAAAAAGAAAATAATGGCGCTTTCTTACAGTTCATTTTGGCTTGAGAGTTAATGAACATTTAGCCATGACGAAAGTAACGTGGTTTATAGTGACACAACCTACATAAACCCAGTTGGATTTGCTGTTGACATTGGCCCACATTCCAGTGTACTAGTTACCTTACATTTCTTTTGAACAAAGGACGTTTGTTTGAAGCAGGTGCTCTAATGGTTACTCCAGCCTTCATGAATAGCTTTTAGGTGAAGTATTACTTGTGCTAGCTGTAGGTAATTTCACAAGGCATCTTAGTTTATTATGTGAGGTTTCTATTAAAAAAGCACCATCCTGGCTTTAGCTTCATGATGTTTACTGCCTCTTATGTTGCTGTTTATTTTTAGAGTGTGATTGTCACACTTTGTCAGCCAAAAACTGGCCTGTCACCTCTGTTGTTAGCTGATGAAGTGCTGTTGCCTAGATGACTTTTTTTAAACTACATGTAATGGGTTAGTACATTTTCTCTTTGTTCCAGGGTAATCTTAGTTTCAGTAGTAAGTAATGCATCTAGAACTTGCCAACTTTGCAAAACTCGTAAGGAAAGTGGTGGAAAAAAAATTAGACTCTTAGTAAGTATTATAATCATAGCATAAAGTTTTAAACTCAGTTAAGGTGCTAAAATGTTTTTGGGGCTCTGTAGTAAGTTGTCTGAGTGTATCAAAAGGTTTGAGTGCTATTTTTGAATATTAGTGAAGAATATTTCTAAATAAGTTGTAAAATGAGCCAGGACATAACGAAGAAATAGCAGGACCACCATCTGGGCTGGTAAGACATGGCTACTTACACACTTTGCGTTGCTTTAGGAAAACAATATCAGGATTTCTTTTAAGGAAGAAGGGAAGTTCTGCTCTAGACAAGTGATATCTGATATCTTACTTGATTTCTTTTCCTGTTTCTTCTATTTATAGACTCCTTGAGTTTGGGATTTATCTGAAAGCTAAGGTCAGGAAGTGCTGTCCTCCAAAAATGCTACTTGTTGTGGTTTTCTGGCGTATTCTCTCCTCTCTCCTTCCCAAAAGGCACTGTGCAGAAAGTATTTTTCCACAATGAAACACAGATCCTCAGCTCTGCAGATTTCATACTCTGGCTGCTTCACCTCTTACAAAATGGAACCTTTAAATCTTCTCTCGATGTTTATATCAGTTATACGACTGTTTAATATGCAAAAGCCAGTAACCACTTTAGTTTGAATTATTACTGCTTTGAATAGAGTCTATGTGGGTTGGGATGTGGAGGCAGAGGAACGTAGGCTGCATCCAATTTGGTTGGACTTACTTCCCATGTGGATTTTTAGATGACCTTAGACTTTTTTTCAGACAGGAGTACTCACACACATAGGGGAGACGCTCCATTCCCTGTGCTTTCACCAAACGTTTAAGGTCATGGAGGACCTTAAATGTGAAAGGTCTCTCAGACCTTGGAGGTGATAAGAATAACATGCACATGGTCATGAAATGCATCATGTTTTTTGAGAGTTCTGGTATATGGAAGAGGTTGTCCCCAGCTTGCAAACAAAAGGCAATTACTTAAATCAGTCCTCTGCGAAAGCATGCAATTCTGAGGGCAGCAAAAATGTGGGAGTACAATGGGTGCTTTTGGCTAAATAAGTGGTTTTGTAGTAGTTGGGGTTCAGTGCAAGGTTTTCAGGATTGATCTCTCACAAACAGCACTATTTAGTTATTAAAGTTCACAGTATTGTTTATGCAGCAGAGCAACTGAACTTGTATGCTTGTGCTATGGCCACTTATAGCAAGTACTTTTGAGGAATAGCTATATGCAGCAAACTAAATTGCATTTAGAATTAGGACTGTCAACAGTAGTTGAACATTTTGTTTAACTTCAGATTCATGTATCTGGCTGTTGTATAACTTTTTATAATGGGTCTGAGTTGTGTTTAGTACTTCGCATTTAGTTTGAGAGACTTTGCAATCTGTTGTCTTGAACGTGTTTCAAGAAAACAGATTGTGAGTTTAATTGTCACTGTTTAACGATCTCCTCCTCAGTGTGCAGTGTCAGTTGAAAGAGGCTTATGAAACCAGCTCTGTATGTCTGATATTTTCTTAGCTGTTGAAATTCAAAATACTGACCAGACTGTTTTAAATTTATCCCAAAAAGTAGTGTGGCATTTGTTAAGAAACAACCACAAACAAAATCTTTTTCTATGTTCACCTTCTTTCTAACCTTCTTGCTGCCCTGATAATTGGTTATCAACTTTTAATTCTGTATTTAACTAAGAGATGAGATAAACTCCCAAGTGTCATTTTGAGATGAGTCCCAGTGCGCAGAAGGTTTGTGAAGTGTTGTGGCCTTGCTCATTTGTTCTTGGCCAAAATCTTCCATAAACTCTGCAGAAGGAGAGTAGCTTGTATGTTTGCAGAACTTTTCATTTGCTTTCAAACAGTCACCATAATAATTAGGTTTCTTTTATGTTTTGCTTTTCTTCCTGACTGCTTACTCTGTAAAGTAACAGGGACTTACAGTTAAGACAGAAAAAGCCCTTAACATCTGCTGACTTCTGTGTCTTCCAGTGGTAAAATGTAAAGGGGTGGAAAGCATCTTTTCAGATGCTTTGCTGTCTGCTGAAAGTTAGTCTTGAAACCTTTGGAATCAGGTTGCATGTTAAAACGAGTACTTTTGTGCTCAGATGAATGAGTGGAATTGGTAGCTGTAAGGTAAGGCAAGAGGACATGTGTTGAGTGCAAACTATGATCCTTTTTGTGTCCACTAACTCAGTTCCTTAGTATCTGAATGCCCTCTAAATGTCACAGTGGACATGCACATTTCAAAAAGGATGTGGTTTTTTTGTTAGTTTTTTTTTTTTTTTTTCTTCAGGAGAAAATGAAAAGTAGTGGCTGTAAGAAGTTATAAAAGCAAGATATAGTTGTTTGTAGGTGAGCTGTGACTGCTTCCAGTGACAGGCCATCAGATGTGGTGTTCTGCAGGCAGCGCAATGGTGTGCAGCAGCTGCTTCTTGATGTTGAGGCATTTCAGCCAATTCCAGCTTTAGGGCTAGCATGACCCTTGTGCTACCATTGCAGCTGCTCTGGGAGGATAACCTGCTCAGAGTATGCTTGCAAAACTTGCAGATGCTGCAGTCATAAGTCATTTAAAAAATTTTAGTTAGGAGCCTGCTGTTCAGGAGCGTACATTCACATACCGTAGCTTTTCAAAGAGATTCCAACTTAATTCACTTATGATTGTTTTATTTGAGAATACTTAAAGGAAATTACTCCCAGAGATTTAATTCACCATTTTACTTAATCTCCTGAGATCTGTGAAGAACTTGTTAAAGGCTTTTCCTGTAATAAGGGGGAGGAAAAGAAAGAGGAGAAGGCGGGAGTGAGTGAATAAGTCAAGTGTGGGAACACCTGCTAACCAGAATAGTGTCTTTTGGTAGGGGCAAGATAGTGACCTGATAAAAAGCCAAATACAGAAAATACATTGAACTTGCATATTATGCTGCCATCATCTAATTCTGTTTCCTGGATGAGCAGGAGGCTTTTCCTCTTTCTCTATTTGAGAAAATCCTGGTTAGGTGTCAACTGTGATTTTATTTTATTTGGGTTTCCTTTATTTTGCATCCCCCCCCCTCCTTTTTTTTTTTGTGTGTGTGTGTGTTCTGTTTTTTCTTCTTTTGGCTACTCTTATTCTACTGTTTATTCTCTCTGCTTTTCTCATTCTCTCTGCAATTGAGGGCTTTTCTGTGTGTGGATCTTTATTTCTGATTGGTTTGTGCTGTCAGGAGTCAGCTTTCTGAAATTCCAAAACTATTCACTTTGGTAATGAATAATAGGAAAAAAATGCCTTAGGGGTAAAAGGGAATTCACTTTGTCATAAGCACTAAAGTGTCCTTGCTGTTTATGGACAGATTCCTTCCGCAACCTCAAAAAAAAAAAAAAAAGCCCTGTTATAAATCCCAAATAGTGTCAAAATCCAAAGGATGAGAGAGCAGTTGCCCTGACATCTCTTAGTATGCAGAAATTTAAAAAAAACCCCAAAGCACTAGGATTTTTTTTTTTCCTTTTTAGTTATGAAATTTCTCTTTTAATCAATAGTCTATTATTTACATAACAACATGATACCAAAATGACACACATTCGAATTGGTTTCTGACTGTGTTTATGTTGAAAAAATTCAATTCAAACATCTGTTAACAGTTGTATAAAATCAAGAAAATGTCCTTACTCTCCTGTGGGGTGTGTTCAGTTTCTTTGGTTTTATTTTACATTAAGGATAAATGAGTTACGGCAACTGAAATCAGCATAGCTACACAGAAATTGTATTGATTGGTAGCATGAAATGTTTGAAACAAAAGGGATATGCTCCAAATGTTCAGTTGTGGACTGTTTATTTTGTTCTCATTTTGATGTCATTCTCTAGTTAACGTGAGTGACAATGATTTAATTTAGATTAATATTTCATAGTTATCCTCAGTTTCAACAAATAAGGAAAAAGGAAACAAAACTTCTCAACTTTGTGTAGGAAGACTGTGAAATACTATAAATGAGTGTAAAAATGGAGGCATACTTTCCAAATCAGTATATTTCATATTTGGGGTTGTGGGTAGCCATTTGTTAGTCTTTCCTCTGGTCTGTTAAGATGTAATTTGGAAAATCAGCTGGCTTAAACATTTGATTTGGAAAATCAAATGTTAAGCCAGCTTTAAAAATCCTGATGTCATCCAGAATTAAGCACTAATTAATAACTTCTAGTGGAACCCTGAAGGTGTTTGGTTGGATTTTTAAATAGTTTTGAGAAATAAACTTTCTCATGCATTTTCTGTTAGCTGCTGCTCATTTAGCACTTGACAAAGTAGTGGTGGGAAAAATTGTGGGTCTGGATACAAAGAAATACTTTTACAGTCAATGTAAACTTAGAGTAAGAGTCAGAGGTATGTTTTTACATGTGTAAGTGACTGTTTTAATGCCAGACTATTTGCTCTCTTATTATCGTTAGTGCTGGGACAACAAGCAGAAGACTTGAGTGCCTTTTGTCCCAGCCAATTTAACTTTTTATATATAAATAAGCTTTCTGGCATTGATTTTTGTGTCCAGCTCCCTTGAACAGCACTTGAGGTTACAGTACTTCCAATGGTAGTAATGTAGAGCAAAAACCTTTGTGGTGTTTTATGACTGTACTGCACTTCTGTAATTGCTACCCTGTGGACAGCTGAAAGACAGTGCCTTTTTCACACGGTAGATTTTAAGGCTTTTCTGTTGATGAAATTGGTGGTAGGCTGCTGTTTGGAGGGACCTGAGAGGCATTTAAATTAGCTGGGTCATTAAAAAGTTAATTTTACCACAGTAGCTTTATCTCTCAGGAAAGAATGTTTTTTATGTATCTTCCAGTTATTTATGGATGACGAAAGCTATTTCTGATACCCTGCAGTTGACTTGGTACATGAATGTGTAAGCTTCATGCAATCTTCAGTAGCTAATTCAGTTAGAATGCATCCTTATGTTGGTTCTTAGGTCTACATAATTAGCTTATGAAAATATTCGAAATTACAAAGATGTGATAAAAGTTTTCACCAGTCAAACTGAATAGTGACAAAAATGGTTATTACTGAAACTATCTTTGCAATCTGGAAGACTTAAGCAAACTTTTGTTAGGGAGCCTGCTACAGTTTCAAGTCACTTTGACTCTCCTAACTACAGGAGGGGAGAGTTTTGTCATGGTTAGGCTGGTTGGGTCAAGGTGTGCATGTAGACTTGGGTATTGCTAATAGAAGTGGATGTTTTTTGTCTTGCCCAGATAAGATGCTTTGTGTCAAGTGAACACTGCTGCTGGCTAAGGCTTTTATTGGAAGAAACATCTGTATTTTATTTGTTTTCATTCAAAATGAAGACAGCATCCCAAAACTCTGTAGAATACATTTTGTGTACAATTAGTGGTTTTCCATGTTAATGTAACTTTCTAATGGAATATCCGCTAATATCTAAACCCAAGAAGGACAATTTGATATCAGTATTTTGTCCTGTTTCTTTTAAAAGAAACTTAATGTAGCTTTACTGGGGGGCAGGAAGTGTTTGTATGCAGAAATGCAATGGCTTTCTTGAAAGTGTACTTTAGATCATATCTTATGAACAGGTGCTAATAGTTAAGAATAATATGGGCAATAATTACTGTCTTGGATGACTTGGAAGTATTAGCTGCAGGCATTTTGAAATGTTAATAACCTTCAGCCCACTAGTCCAGACCGTTCCTGAAGGCTGAGGAAGCTGTTAAATAATGAAGTGCAGTGACGTTCACCAGAAGCAGCCTAACAGCCAACAGAGTAGGTACTACTTTGTGTGACATTTTAACATGTAGTAGATGAACATTAACCACTTTACCAGAATAATGTCTTTCTAAGAGCTTGGTAGTTCTTTTAAAGGCTAATCCCCAGATGGGTAATACAGGAAAAGGAATGAAATAGAAGAGGATAGGAGGTCAGAGTGTGTGGTGCATGTTTCCAGGTAGCTGCTTTTTTCCCCACTGTTAACTGTCCCCTCCAGCCACTTGGCACTTGATTTGTGGTTCTTTAGAAAACATATTGTTTCATTTACCATAGCGGCTGGAGAAAGTAACTTTCAGAGGAAGGTTATATAAGGAGAAACTGGTGGACTTTAGCTTATAGAAACTCAGATCATTTTTTTATTTTTTTTTTTTAAATAAAACTGAGATAAGTTTTAAGGTAACCTCATTAATTTGAATTTACAGAAGCAAGTATGTGACTATCTTTTATTACTAAACAGCATGAACGGCTTCTTCAGTGTGACCAGGTTTTTAACTTCCACTTTTTTCTTTTTTTAAATCTTCCCCTCTACTATTTGTTGCTTTCATTCAGATTCAGGTAAAAATATGCTTTAATTGGGATCAGATTTTAGCACCTCTGTGATTTAAATGAACTGCTTTGGCAAAGCTGTGCATCCACTGACTTAATGACTCTAATGTCGTACATTAATTCCATACAGTTCTGTGTGTGCGAGAGTTTATCATGTCTGGGCTGAGATGCTCAGAAGGAAGTTAAATGTCAGTGATGCTTTCCTTTACAGTGCTACCAGCCTAACCTACGCTCTGATCAGTTTTTGCACCACCAAAAAATGCTTTTGATCCTGTCAAATACTCATTTTATTCTGAACAGTGGCATAAACTGTACTAGCAAAGCAGCTTTTGCAGTTGTCTCTGCTCGTGTTAGCTATGTTTGACTGCCTTTGCGGCTGTTCTTTTTATAGACCTGTCTGGGGAGAGAGGGAGTGTAGGAGTGATAATAACAGCTTTCATTTTCATGAAATTTAGTGAAGTGTTTGCAGTCTCCCTGATACTTCCTGTACAAGAATTACTTCACCAATGAATTAAATGACAGCTGAGCTAACTGATCTGCAGGTGTTCCTAAATTTTGGGATGTATGATGTAGATAGGTATGTGTCGTTTCACTGTGCTGCTATTCATAACAGAAACTGAGACAGACCTTTTTCCAATAGATTAAAAAAATAGGGTGCATCTCATTGCTAACCCTATTTGGAGAGCAAAAATGGTGAGAGTAAAATGCTAAGATAATGAACACTTCTGTATGAAGCCATTGGGCAGATTGACTTAAAAGTAAAGGTTGGACTACTGACTCTATTTCCTATTTCAGGAGGATGAGCAAGGGCATGGGATGGCTGGGTCTTTTGTAGCATTTCTGATTTCACTAGTCTGGCATATCTTTTGAAAAGAAAGTGCTATTATTGTAAAGGTGGGGAGGAATCCATATATTTGTGGTTGTATGGTTTGAGAGGGAAGATAAAACTTTCCGGTGGGGAGACCAGATATACTTTTACTAAATTAATGAGATGAGCAGACTTTCTGTACTTTTATGCTTGGTACAAGGCAGTGCTTACACAGAGAAAATCAGGAACTAGTTAACATTTTGTCACTTTTCATTGATGATATAGTCTCTGTAAATACAAGTCTGGTACTTCAGTTTTTTGTTGTTTAAAAAATTGGCTGGGACAATTTGGAATTGAAAGCAACACTGCTAATATCAATTAAAACAAGCAACAGCTTAAAATTTTGGTGCAGCATTCTTAAATGAAGACCTGTGTTTGTTCTTTCTTTGCTTAAAAACAGGAAAAGAAAAAGAATGGAAATTATCCACGCTGGCATTGGTGGTTACACTGCTAGCACTGCTTCAAAACAGAAGCAACATCCAAAATTAATACATTAAAGAAAACTTGAAAGTGTGATGACAGTAAATAGCACTTCAAGATCTCTGTTAACTCCCTGTTTATTCTTTTAAAGTAAAGCTTATAGTCTCTTATTTCTGTATAGAAACATAGTCTAAAATCTGACAAAGACTCGACCTCACGTTACCATTAGAAATGAGATATCTTCGTACATTTTGGACAGCCAAGCATTTCTCTGCCTTTAAATGATCTTGAAATGTTACAAATAGGATCTGTATTTCTGTTTGGGGTGCTCTTGTTTTCTCAAAGACTGCATTGTATACAAGCGGTTGAAATAAAAATCATGGCATGAAGTTCATAAATACCTTAAATAAAGTCTTAATTCTTGGTTCCAAACTGTACTGGAGAGAGAGGTTATATTTTGGTAATCTGAAAACAGATCTGTTTCCATCATAGCTAAACAGTAATTTTAGCGACAATGCTGCTTGTGTAAACTATAGTGGTAAAAAATAGACTTCCAGTAGTTGTAAGACTTGCTTGTTTTTCATAGCTGCATTGTTGCTCATAGGAAGGTTTGCAGTTTGTTTATTTAAAGCTTGCTCTGCAAACAGTGGAAAAAGGTATCACTTTTTTCCCCTGATGATTCTTTTTATATCCTTTGAAAACTGGCACTCCAAATCTGACAGGAAAATTGACAGTGTGCTTTGTATGTTTGCTTGTTTTCCATGTCTGAAGTTAAGAAGGAACTTCTTTAAGTAGTCATAATCTAGATTTACCAAACTCAAAAGTGAATAATTTTAGCACTTTTGACAGAGTACATTTAACAGCACGTGTTGTGGGTAGCGAAGAGGGAGCAGCAAGTAGATGGAGTGGTCCTTCAGCAGCTGCCAAAACTGTACACTGGATTTAAGCCATACCTATTAATCAGTTCTGCTATGAACAGGAAAAAAAAAATGCATCAAAAGCCTTCAGGGCGTTGGGAGGGGAAATTCCTTCACTCTGCTAAACAGAGAATTATACTTTATTTAGTCATGCAGCAGCTTCTTAAGTTGCCTGAACTAGCAGAGTTGCCTTTAAACCATGTTTCACTTCTGTGAGTTCTTTTGTTGCAAATGTGCTAAGTTTTCTGAAAATGCAGCTGACAGAGTCAGGATTTATTGATTATCTTTTAAACAAAACTGAAAAGATTTCATCTATGTTGCATCTGTGTTGCACAGAACAGAGAAGGGAGGACATGAACCAAAACTGCTCCTGCTGCTGCTTTCAGGCAAAGCAGGCATCTAACCACCTCTTCAGGCAACCTGTTCCAGTGTTTCACCAACCTCATCATGAAAAAGTTTCTTCCTTATATATAGAAGATAATGCTGTAATATTTCTAATTTCTAAATTGTGGAACATGGAAAATTACGAAGACAACATCCTTTACTTGTGTGCTGTCACTAACAGAGCACGAGTTGTGCTGGACTGAAAATAGAGCTCTAGAAATGGGGACGTTGGTGGAACCCGAAGCAAATGTTTGCTTTCAGATTTATATAAGCTACCCATACCGCCTGACTTGCTGAGATTTAAAGGGATGTATCTGGCAAAACCCCCACAGTGAGTCACAAACTTTTTTCTCTCAGGAAACTTTGAATTTCCATTTCAGGAAGTGGAATATAAATAACTGTTTGTAAGAAAACCAAAAAGTCTTTAGTTAATATAAAATTGAAATAGTAGATGTTAGATCACTGATATTTTCAAGGTCCAGAATTAATCAAATGCAAGTCAATAGTATTTGTGTAGCTTTCAAAATAACTTTTTTTCACTGTCTAATGTTTTTGTAGTTCCCTAATGGCAAAAATAGTTGCTGAGATTGGAGATGGATGTAGCTATGGCAAGTCTCTGTTTTGGTTTCCTTTTTTAAAATTCTGAATTGGGGATTTGGAGCAAGGAATAAAGCTATTAAAAAACATAGCAAATGGCCTAATAGGCACAGTATTTCTTAGTCATATTTTTGTTGGTAAAGCTTGTTTTTTTTTTTTTTCCTCATAAAACCATTCTGCATAGATAGAAGATTAAAGCTACTCTTGGGTGCTGTAAGGAATAGCTGGCTACCATTCAGTAGTCAAAATGTCACTTCTGTTGCATCATGATACAAAGAATTCTCTGGATCTGTGATACAGATCACAACTTCAGAAAAATACCTATTATGTTGTGGTGTGCAGCTGCTGAATCACATGTGCTTACATATTTGCTTGAGTACCACACAGGATGGTATTATTTCACATGAGACATACACCTTAAAATTTCTCAAATTTTGTAGCTAGAATACTGATTCTTCCGGTTTTCTACCTAAACTTTTTCTAAAATGTGCCCTCAATGTGAAAATAAATCTAATTCAGGTATTGCATACTGCTGCTAATTTGGAAGGAGTCTTGGGGAACATTGTCTAGTGTGAGGCATCCCTGCTTATGGCAGGGGGTTGGAACTAGATGGTCTTAAGGTCCTTTCCAACCCTAACTATTCTATGATTCTGTGAGTCAGAGTTTTCCAGTTATTACTGCAGTATCTTAAAAGTGGTCTACAAAAAGGAAATTTTGTGCTTGTATTTTTGAAGGTAACTAGTAATGCTTGACAAGTTAAGGGGTTTTTATTATTATTCTATGTTGTCACAGCCTCAGCATTTCTGCTGCTGCATAAACTCTCACAGCATAAGAGAAAAATGACTTGGCAGCAGCAAAATGAGAAGATATCATTCCTTCAATGAGATGTAGTTTTGTTAGGCATCCACAGAGGAAAATGTGCACAGGTGTTCAGGTTGAGGGAGAGGACTGTGGACCAGATAAGAAGTTAGAAAATTGATCTTGGAGCTAGTGGAAAAGGTAAACCTGTTCTTGAAAGAAGAGGATCCTATTAGTGAATTATGCTACTGCTTGTTTTTTAAATGAGTAAGAATGGTACAAAACTAACTTATTTGACAGCTCTGGCTTTCCAGGCCTCCTCAACATTCTACAGTTTGCTTGTTTTGCTGCAGCAGTGGCTGGAGGGGAATCTTAATCAAGGAGAATCCTAAATTAATACTAAGATGAACAAGGAGCAGTGTTGCTGGAATATCTTTAGTCCTGACTCTCCTCATGTTTTTCATGTTCTGTTCAGCAATTATGCTGTCAGGGATGCTAACTGATTGACAGCTATGCTTTGCATTTTGGGCAGTGAATGACAGAAAAAAAATGGTCTTTGTGCCTTTGAAAGGGGCCTGATTTGTGTTGAGAGGAATATATGCAATTTTATGTCATTATTTAAAATGCGGGATTTAATTGGAAGAACTAATGCCAGCTCACTTGTGAGACAAATAAGAGGGAAGTAAACACTGTAAAATAAATATGCAGATATATTCTTGTGTTCTAGGCTTATTAACTTTCTATGATGTCTTTATGGTGCTGCCTAGTAATAGCAAATTTATCAATCCTAGTGATCTCATTGAGATGCAGTTTTTTGGCAATTCTTCCACTGTCTCAACTCATAAAGAATCTAGAGGGTAATGATATTGTGGGAGAAAAATTAGTATAAGTTTAATATCATACTGTAATTAAATATCAAGTTAGCACATGTCTCAATGGAAGACAAAGTACTACTTGCATGCAAAGTTCAAAGACTTGGCACTGTCCTTGCTGATATTGACCTGATGAGAAAAGCCTTTCTTATGGCAACTTCCTTATTTTATAGTTTTAGGAGGCTTAGTTGAAATTTCTGTAGTACTGAAATATTTTGTTGTATGCATATATTTTGTTTGTAGTGGTTGGCATTTACCATCAATCACCTTAACCTCTGAGTTGCTGTTTTCCCAAAAATGTTTTTTAGGCAGTATGTTTTCCCTCTGCTTCAGTAGTCCATTGTGGATATTGTGGGCCATGACAAGTTATAACAAGTTGCTTAAAGCCTGTAGCTTGATTTCATGGCCTTGCTTTGTACCAGATGTTATAAAAACATAGATTTGATTTGCACTGAAAGAGAAAGTGAGGTATTTTACCCCAAAGAAAATATGTAAGTAATTCACGCTGTCCACGGGAATTTAGAGTTCATTAAAGGTCATTAGTCGAATGTCTGACTCCTTGGCTTTTGCTGTCATGAAAATATTTCCATGTTGCTGTGATGTGTCTAAAAATAGTGACCATATCCCCATATTTTTGTGCACTTTCAAACAAAAATACATCCTGTTGATCATGTAAAAAATATCCAGTGGATATCTACGTAAAAAAAAAGAGCTGTGTTTTCTCTTGAAGACTAAGGGTGGGGTCACTGAGCAGGAAGAGAGATGTTTGCAAATGGAAAATCAAGTTTTTTGGAAACAAGGACGTATCTTTCAAGAAGGGCGAATTCTTTTATTCTGTTCTTAAAGTTTATGTGAGCCTCAGGATGCTACACAATCCAAATGGAAAATAATATGGTGGAAGACATTTTCTCATGGTGCTTTCTATCTGAAAACAAGCAGAAATGGTGCACACTTGTCCTTTCTCAGGAGAAACCCAACAGTCCAGGAATCTAATGTGCTTAGACAAATTGCAGCTCATTACAGGAATGTGGCTATTCAAGAAGCTGTAGCTTGCTTTAGAGTACGTTTATGCTCAATCTTATACTTAGGGCTTCATTGCTGAAATCGTATTATTTTTATTCAAAAACTAAGCCCAAAACTACCAGTTTATTATACCAGGGGTACTTGTTTTTATGTTGGTTTGGTGGTTTCTTTTTTTTGTTTGTTTGTTTTGTTTTGGTTTTTTTTATTTTTCATTTTATAAAGGCTGATTTCTTGTATGACTTGACTTTTTTAGGAATAAAAAGGGTTAACTTGTACTTGATAACAATGGGTCTTACAGAAAATACAGAAGGGTGAATTGATTTTTTTCTCAAGGAATAAATAATCCAAATAATGGTACTGTCATGAGTTGACTATCAAATATACATTATGATTGAGGAAGACTGGGATGGCATGAGTGTTTGGCAAAAGATGTAAGCCTGAAATTTTATGGAAAACTTGACTGTAGCATCAGGATGGGCACAGGGTTGTGATGAGATGTTAGATTTGCACTGAAATATCCAAGTATTAGAAAACCATCAGTATGTGTTGTAGAGTAGTAAAGAATGTGAAATGAACACTTCCAACAGTATATTTTGGTATATCAAACCATATGTCTTACAGTATGTGAGTTTGATAACCCTATGAGAACAGCATGGGTGGAGAGAAATGAATTTCTATAGAGTAAACCAAAAATGACCACTGGTTCTTGTCTCACTTGAGTAAGTTGCTATCAAAGATAGTTCGGCTGATGTGTAACCCTTCCTGGAGTTATCCTTCAGGGGTTTGTCTAGGTCTCTTTCACCTAACTTCTCTAACAATTTTTTGCTTCTCACCTTATGATCCCTCACTTGCTTTGACTCCATAACTTAACATTTGCTGTAACCTAGCTGATAGTTCTTGTAAGATGTCCATAAACCCCTCCTGTTGAGTTTTAAATTAAAGGAGGTAGATAACTTCTGGGTGCTTAAGCTGTTACATTTGCATAAGTTAGTGCTGGGAGGGAAAGACAAGATGGTTGGGATGACTTGCACATGTTTTGGCCTGGAATTCAGAAATCCGTAGACAGGGCAGTGGTGGGGAGAAAGGTGTTTATAGAAGTAATGAAAAAAGGGGGGAGACAAAATAGAATAAAAAATTCAGAAAACATGTTTCCAGCGAGGTACTGCACAGAGAAAGTTTCCTGCAGAGGGACATCAGAAACCACAGAGTCAGGCACTGCTTGGTTGCACAAAGTGGCCAAGGATGTGCTACAGAGGAAACTGCTGGGCATGTGCTGGTGGAGGATGTGCCAGTTGATGGGGTGATAATCTTTTTGGCTCTTAAGTTCTCTGATTCAGTTTTGCAGCACAGCTGCTGTGTGGTACCAGCTCCTACATGTGACTGTTGCAGTATTTATGAAGTGCAAATGAAAAAGATTTGTCTTTGTTTGTGGCAAGGCAGGTTAGAGATAATAAATGGTAATTGTTTGGTAATGAGAGAGGTGTCACTTCTCAAATGAGCTCAAGCTATGCTTTTCTTTTAAGCAATTGTAGTCTTTTGTTTGCTATAGCAAATGACAACTTTTATGGAAAAGAAAAAGAGAGTACACAGAAATTATCCTAACACTGAATAAATCTGTTCAAGTATGATCTCATTCAGTTCTTTAAATGGGTTTTGTCCTTACCTAAAGCTGGAGCTGGGAAGGTGGGAAGTGCGACAGCACAGAATACTGGCCTCCCAGCAAGTGAGGCTAGTGAAGTTTGTGCTTGTAGTAGGCGTTGTTATTTTCAAATGAATCAAACAAAAACATGGGATTTTTTCAGATTATAGTGAAACTTGGGAAAAAATTGGATAGTAGATTTCTTTTAGAAGCACTAATTCTGGGTAGTGGTATACTCACCACTCAATAGCTATGCAAAGGATAAACACTATTGCTCTTTATGTCAATATTTTTAAAGCTGGTTTCACTGTGCAGACTTCTCTACTGCTGAAAAATGAGTTTAATACAGGAAATCCTGTTTGGGTGCCACTGGGAGGATGACAAAGGAATGTACTTCAGAAACAAACTTATTTGTCAGAACCAAGAGCTGGTTTTGATCCCTGTTGGCAGACATTGATAGCTTTGGCTGTCTGGGTTGTTTTTTTTTTTTCTTGTTAATGTTGTGGCTGCTGTTTTCCTGTTACCTTTCTTGTATTGGCTTTCTTCTTTTTGAATACCGCCACATTTATGGAATTGCCCCTTTACATTCCGGATCATAGACTGTTATGAAATTAGAATAATGTCATTGGACAGTTTTGAGCTGGCATTTTCCTTTCTGTACTGAGGCCAGGGAGTGATTATTTAGTACATTAATTGGGGCATATGAAGAAAACATATGGAGGAAGCTGAAGTTCTGTTAAAAATATGCTGGAGTATTCTGCATGCCTGACATACAGGCCTAAAAAGGACTACCCAAAAGGCATTCAAGGGAGCCACCTGAATGATTTGAAATTCATTAAGAGATTTGGATTTTGTTTTTTCCCTTAAATGTTTACTTTCAGGTGAGATCCCTGATTAGCAGAAGCCTGTGGTCTAGTACATTGAGTATGAAGAGACCACAAGTGAAACAAAAGAAATTAATGATCTGAATAACCATGAAAATATTAATTGTCGTGAGTGCTCGAGACAGGGACTCTTGGGGTCTTGAAGTCATAGGTTGAGTACTCTTCTGGATTAGCAGGTGTAGAAGTAAGTATGCTTCTGCATGTGGTGGTATGTGATCTGCTGTCTATGGGAGATTGGACTGGTGGTTCTGATGAATGGCAAGTACACTGCAAATTCCAGCTATTACGCTTTTCTGGAATGTTTTGAGGTAGTTGGCATGATTTAATTGCAGTCCAGCTTTTTTGTCTTTAAAATGTGTAATGAAGATGGGCGATTTGTACTTGGTGTAGATTATTTTGATGTTCTCTAGTTTGAAGAATTTCATATACTAGTAGGATTTCTAAGCTTGCCTGCATGAGCTGGCATCTGGATTTAGTGGCTGACTGTGAATTATATTCCTTCTAAATTATTAACTTTGGATCAATAGACTGAGTGCTTATAACAAATCAGAGCTTTTATTAGCAGTTTAGTATTTAAATATAACTTTACATTGGCTTTTCTAAGTTAATCATTGTGTGCCTAGACTCATTTCTAGGCACAGAACCATGAATTTGCATCTCCATCTCCCCTTCTCCATTCTTTCAACAAAGCGAACAACTTGCCATGTTGATTTCTTTTGAACTGAATACTGCTGTGAAGCTTGAGAACTTAACATGAGCTGGCAGCGTGCGCTTGCAACTCAGAAAGCCAACCGTATCCTGGGCTGCATCAAAAGGAGCGTGACCAGCAGGTTGAAGGAGGTGATCCTGCCCCTCTA
>JBCJKH010055832.1:0-21945 GCA_039877255.1 Loriculus beryllinus | reverse complement strand
AAGACAACTAAAAAACATATTTGAAAGGGCTTTAAGTTTTGTAACTATGTAAAAATAATGTTTATTGAATTGGTTGTAGGTGAATAGAAAAGCAGAAGCAAAAAGTAATGGCAAGTGTCTGGAGATGTTGCTGCTGTAATAAAAATAGCATGCATAGTACTAAAAGCTATTTGAATTTAATTTCCTTGTGTTTCATTCTTTATCACTTTTGGGTTTATCAGTCATTATAAGTTGCTAGATACTACTTGGAAGTTTGTTACTTGTGATTGACAGTTGTTGTGATGTGAAAAGGCATTCATCTCGAGATGAACTGTCTTAAATTCCAATGATGTAAACATACGTGTGTGTGCAAACTATAGCGACTCAATCATACTTTTCTCAAAGAACCAATAATGTTACCAGAAGTACCCTTAGGGCCCCAACATGTGTTTATTATATGCATACTTCTAGCTAAAATCAGCATCTACATCAGCTACAATCTAGCTAAAATCTAGCTAAAATCTAGCTAAAATCAGCTAAAATCAGAATTACTGGAATCTGCTACATTATATCCTCAGATAATGTAAATCAGCATAGCCCCACTATAGTTAACCTAGAGAAGCTGATTTACAGCAGCAGAAGATCCAGCTTGCTCTAAGTATCCTGTTGTTTTCTCCTTATTAACCCGTTGGTGTATTATATTTTGTCTTCTTTAGCTTTAGAAACATTTTGTCATGGGATGAATGAACATGAACATGTACCCATGAAAATCAGAAAACTCACAGATCAATTGACTGACTTCTTTGTGGGAGGAGTCAGGGAGATGAGTAATGCTCTGTGAGTAGTAGGTAGCACAGCCCAGTAGGAGTGGGCTGGAGAACAAAATTCCTGAATATGTTTTGGGAAACTATTTTGGACTAGGTCTAGTCTGATGCTCTGAACTGAATCATCATGTGGATCATATTAGGGATCACTGCAGTCTTGGATTGTCTCTTCCAGTTGAGTTTCCCCTGAAAGAGATCCAGTTTATGAATCATGAGACTACTCTGAAAAGTGAACCACAGCATAGTGCCTGGGGCTGAGGGAGATGCATGCGTCCTAGGCTCTCTCATGAGTAAAACTAAAATGACAGTGTAGACTTGCTCTAAAACCCTGATCGTTGTTTGGTTTTGGTTTTGTTTTGGTTTGGGTTTTTTTTTTCCATTTTCCTTTATTCTCCCCTTCCCTTTGTTCTGTTATCATGATTTAAAAAATACAACTGTACTATATTTAGAATGACAGTTGACTTCATCAGGGACTTGACCCTTTCTTCTTACAATTCCAATATTCACCATGAAATCAGTGGAAGTTGATGTGAGTTCGAAAGTAACCTAGTGCTACACAAGGGACTATTTGGTGCAGGAGCTTGTATCAGTGTGGATTGACGGAATCTGTTCTTGTTACCTTATAGAAGTACTAGCTCTCTACTGTACCATTTAAAAATGTCTTAACTATAACCTACCTCAGTTATGATGAATTTCTGGATGGATGGACTGGAATGAATGAAATCAGTCAATGAAAGTGCACTCGATCTGACAGAAAAAATATTTAATAATTGGATATAATATATAGTCACATCCTTATAGGTCTCTCTAATTTGTGTTTCAGGTCCTTGTAAAAAATGTCTGATGCTTAGCTGTAAGAGCTTTTGCTGCAAAGTAGATACTATGCACAGTGTGTTCATTAGGAACTACCACCTTTTAGAAGAGGATGTTAGCAGTGGAATATAGTGATATGTTTAAACTGTACGGACAGTGATGTCTGCAGATAGTGCATATTTGGAGTACCTTTAACGAATAGTCTTGAGGAGAAAAATGGCATACATATTATTCTGGGAAAACCATCTGGGCATTTATCCAGCTGCTTCAGCGAGTCTGAGAGTTCATAACAGGCTTGACACTGCTGTGGCCAATAGTACTAGCACTACCAGCAGCAACATTATTTGCAATACCTTAATTAGTATAATTACAGATTGCTCAGGCTTTCAAAAATGACCTGCTCCACCTGGCCTGTGTCTGTATGTTTGGGGTTGGCCATGATGTTATACAATTTATTCTTCAGATAACTCTTACCTCAGCATCTTATCTAAACATTTGCACCATTGACAGTATGAAGATAGCCTTGTCCTTTGGCTTGAGACCTACTGCCATGTATGAGCCTGTGACTGAAACTGTCTCACTCTTGAATACTAACTGCAGCATATTCATAACCTGTGTCTCTTAGAATGTAGAAGAGAAAAGAGGAAATCAACAACACTTTTTATGTCATTTTACATTTTCAACCAGTTATTACTAACTTATGTCTCATTACCAGTTTTACTTTTCAAAACTCAAAGTGCTTGTCCAATATTTAATGTTCTCTGGAGACCAACAAGTATCAATACCACTTGGGGCTTCTGTTGTGCTGTACTTTTCTGAAGTTATGCTATTGTAGAACTGAAAAATCTCAATACATGCAATACATGAGCTAAGTAACTGCACAATAGTTAATTCTGAGATAAAATATGCTGGTTTTATCTGCCTATGGAAAATGCACTCAAATTTATTAGGAGAAGCATCAAAGCAGAGATGGACTGAATTAGTTTTTACATATCAATAGATATCAGCTAATAGCATTTTTCTTCAACCTATTTTCCTATTGAATTCAATGTCAATGGGATCAGGATTTGGCTGAATTTCCCTCTTAAATCTATTCATTGTAAACCATACAGATGACAAAGGAATTTGCATGTCCATGCACAGTAGCCCATGTTATAGTAGAAGACTGAATGATTGTTGGGTTTTTGTTAGATGCATTATCTATGCAAGATCATGCCAAACTCAAAGTGAAAGTATAACTGAGAACATTGTGAATAGGATTTTTAAATGGCTAGCTCACAGTGTGGCTTCATCTTCCAAGTTCAATTATATGGTGGTTAGAAATGTCATAGACAAATATTAAATGCAGTTAAATTAAAAGATTTAGCTCTTCACACAGACATAAATATGCATTTTATAAAGGCAATCAAATTTTGTCCTCTTTGGTCTTCTGACAATTATCCTGGAAAGTTTTGAGAATTTGCTATGAAGGAGCACTTCTCACAGGCCCTGACATTACAAAGCCTTCAAGTGTTTTGCTGAACTGAAGCTTTCAGAGGAAATTTGAGACTATTGGGATTGTGGTCAGAGTGCTGAAAATAAGAGATTTTTCATTTTGCAACCTGGATACAAAAAGTGCAGTGCAAGAACTTACACCTAAATATAACATTGAATGATATCTTTCATGAAAGATATGATCCAAAGACCCATGAAATAAATGGATGGATGTCCATGTGGTCTTGCCTGAGAGATGCAAGGCTGCATGAAGTTTGTAAATCTTATTATAGCTTAAGTAACTACTTAGAGCTGATATTGCAGTCAGAATGTTTTATAATATATGCATTTGTAAACAATAATTGGTTTAGGTCCTACCAGGTATGTATTTATCACCAGTCCCATTGCCTGTAGTGCAGGCTGCTGAGGGAATTGGTAAAACTGTATTATTTGTGGTTGTTATTTGTTGAGTGCTCTTCCAAAGTCTCCTTTTATCACACTTTAAAAGCCGTTCCCTAGTTTAACAAAGACCTTACCGGGGCTCTTTTATTCTGCTGTATTATGTGGAGCACACTTTTTTTTTCTCTTTTTAATTTCTTTTTTTTTTTTGTGGGGGTTAATCTTCAGGGATGAAACAGATTACCAGCTTTTGAACCAATTTAAGTAGAATCTCTAGAAACAAAGCCAGGACAAATGATTATTGGCAGTTCACAGAAGGTATCCTGTGCCACAGCTCTGCAGGATATCGGTAAAGTCAGTTCACTTGTCTTAATGGGAAACACCTGTGGTCTGGAACACAAGACGAAAAATCAAACTAACCATGTTGGAGACATTACAAATAAATTCTGAAAATAAGATCTTCCCTTATGTTCTTTCCCTCTTCATTCTTCCATCTCCATCCTCCATCCCCCAGACAATCGTTGGTACCCCTCCTTTCTTTTAGGAAAGTTATGAAAGCCTGTCTTCAAAATTATATTCAATCACAGGCACTGAAGGGTATCAAGTAATTTCAGCTGCAATATTAAATCAGAAGAAATCTTACTACAAACAAAAACATTCTTAATAAAGGCTCAGTTGGAAACCTTCTTTCAACTAGCTATTACAGTGAATGCAAACCATCTGAAAATGTTTACCATAAATAATGACTTCAAACATTAAAAATATATTAATCTCTAAAATTCTAAGATCTTTTGTTTGTCTGTTACTTTCTCAAAATGTGCTGAGGACGAAACATTTCTTTTGCTATTTTAGCAAGTCACTGAAATTCTAATAGGTCAAGAAATATGTCCTGATGTTCACACAGAATACAAATTTATGCAACTTTCATAATTTCATTTGGAATATTCAACTACATAACAATTGTGTTTAAGAATAAATGTAAAGTCTTGTCACAGGATGGTGAAGTAATTTACTGTTTAAAGTGATCTGCAGCCTTGCTAGCACTGAAGGTCACAGAAAGCCATTGTTTGAATTAGAAACATTAGCAGAAATTCAGGAAGAAATTTTAATCAACGTAGTCCCTGGTGAATAACAAACATGCAGCATTTTTTGCCTGTATTTTTTAATGTGTACATTCACAGTTTTTGTCTTTTACCTCTTTTCATTTCATCTTTTCAACAGAAATATCAGGAAGAAGAAATCAGAGAAAATTAAATTTGTTTTTAAACACTCCCAGTTACAAAGAAAAGGCCATCATATGGCAATATGTTGAAAGAAGGCAATTTCTGATCCCCAAATTTTTAGAGGTCTAAAAATACACCAGACTGCAAAAACTAACACCTACATTTGCAATGTTGTACAAGTTTAAAAATGTCACAGCACACAAAAGTACATCTTTCCTCCCTTAGCAACTGATGGTTGCGTTTTGCTTCAGAGTTAAACTACTGTCGTAACCTGAATATTTTGTATATAGATTTCACCGTATGGAAATAATATGAAAACTGGCTTTCATCTGAATTTTCATGCATCCAGGAAACAAATTTATTCTACTTTTTTTTTTTTTAAATACTTAAAGGAAATGGCTCTGACTTCAGAAATATTTTAAATCAATCTTACCATATCCAAGGTGACCATGTCATTGTATGCTGATGATAGTTTAAAAAAAAAAAAATAATCTGGAAAATAGCCAAAACAACAGTGGCATGAACAGGAAAAGTAATTCCTAAAAACATAGATACCCAATTTCCAAAGAATACAGTGATCCCTGAAGGTATTCTTTGCAGCCTGAATGCCTTGTAGTCAAAGAGGTTTCCTTTTCTGTATTAATCAATGTACCTCCTTGTTGAAACAATTTTCCTTTGATTATAGGGATACAAACAAAGGGAGTATTGTTCCACACTGCTCTTTGATACAGCTTTGAGTTTTGTTAGGTCAAAAAGCAGGCTGCAGTGTACCTTTCCGAGCAGTTCATTGTCTGATACATCCCCTTCCCATTCAGAGACCTGATGCCAAGTTGTTCTAGGTTACCCAGCGTACATATCCAGACTGCTGGTAACTTACACATTGTGTCCTGCAGCTGGCATGGCTTGCTTTTTCCTCCCTCTCCCACCAGCCAGCATGGAACCTGTACTAGTTTGAAAAGATAACAGTATTGCCCACAACTAACATAGAAAGGTATGGGAAGGCTGCTATAAGGTCTCCCAGAGACTTCAACAAGCCCAACTTTCTCAGCCTGTCAATACCCCTATAAGATTATTTTGCCTTGGACATTAGAAAAAGCTTCAGTCTTTGCTAAGCAAAAAGTTTGCTGCTTGTCTCCTGAAATGTTTCCTTTATGTTTAAAAATCACCTCCTCTCTCACATCAGCACATTCACAAATCATTAGAGTTCTCCTGTTTTTAAGTGCCCGCGGGGGATAGTGCTTTTGAGACAAATATTTCATGGATGGAACTGACAAGTTCGTTAAGTATACCTTGAGCCTGGAGGAGGAGATACAGTCCTATTCTGTTCAGGCATTCAGATGGCTTGATCCAAAGGACAAACACATTCTTTGTGCCCTTTCAGGGCCTCCAAACATGGTCCAAAGGCCCTGGGGAAAGTTATAGAAAAAGGCCACAACTTAGAAGTTAGATCTCTTGAGGAAGTCAGTGTCCGTTTGCTGCAAACAATGAGGATTATGACATAAAATGAGACAATACCCTTTTGCATGATGTAGTGAGATCATTGTGTGTAGATGGCATAGCCAAGTGAGGACAATGCTAGAAATATTTTATTAGGCACCTGGAAAGGACAGGGTAAGATAATGATCCTGATGAAGTATGCAGTGTGGCTGTACCCAGATCAACTGGGGGCAAACTTACAGGGCTTATTTTTGGTGTTTGCAAGCATTTAGGCATGAAATTTGATTTCCAGGTTTATCTCTAGCATGCTCTCACAGGCAGGGAAGCCTGCTGCAGATGAGGAATGAATATAAGATTTGTTCATTTGAGAACCAGAGTGAGCTGTACATTCAGTTTTTGTCAGGTTGTTTCTGTGTTACATTCCCTTTATATTCTATAACCTCTATCTTTTCTTCCAGGAAGTACAATAATTCAGTGTCAAAGCCTGTACAATGCTGTGAATGCTGGAATGCTTCAGTGGGCGTTTCAGACACCACATGTTAACACTAGTGTGGGACAAGCTGTTGCTATAATGTAAGACCCTTCATCTCTTATTGTTGCTTACAGTTTACTTTTGTAAATGGGCAGCACCTTGTAAAAGTACTTTTAGATCTATAACACCTATAATGCTAGGGCCACCTTACTCTGCAGCTCTTTATTTTTTCTTTCTTTTTAAGGAGGGGAGGAAAAGGGAAGAGAAGGAAAGAACCGTTATCAGCAAGAGGAGGCTGGACACAGTCTGTCAGATCCTTCTGCTTCTGAGCAATTAGAATTGAAAGAGGTAGGACAGGCTTAGCTGTGACATAAATCAGGATTATCACACTAAATTCAATAGAGTTGCACAGACAAAAAGGCAGTGTGGCGAAGAGGACAATTACATAAGTATTTCCTAAATGTAAAGACTTTTTATAGGTTTTTTTTAATGAAAACTCAGCGAAAACACTTGAGATCATCTAATCCACATAAAGGACAAATTTCTATAATGTTAGGAATTAAATATCTATGTATGATATATGATAGGTGGAATAACTACACTTAATTCCAAGATAGCTGAAATTTATCCTACTCTAAAAAGTCTAAATGAACCATGGTCCACCTTTAAATCAACAGAGACATGATTTCAACCCTGATTTACCCTGTCCCATATGGTGCATGTTCACAACTTCTACAGAGGGTAAGACAGAACTGTAATTCGTGTAAATGAACAACCGCACTTAACACCTCTGTGCATTTTAATCAGCTAAAACTGCCACCTAGCTTGCGCATTTGGACAGAAAATTGTTCTTAGCCAGAAAAGGGTAGCAGATCATGACAGAGAGAGCTATGTTTTGTAAAATTATTTTAAGTTCTATATGAACTGGGTATAAAGAGTAACTAAATTCTCTGATTGGCACATATTCTTTAAGATTTTTTGCAAAATACTATAGAAACACAAAACAAAAGACTCATGAAAAAAACGTTTTGATTTGATTCGATTCAAAACCTTTCATTCAGGCTCTGACATTTTGTATTTTCTGATATGACATATTGAAGTTGGAAAATAAAAATATTTTCTAAAATCCTGATCAGAAAATTTCAACCATATTAGAGCATATGTGACCATTTTTGTTCAAAATTGTCCCCTGTCAAAGTCAATGTATTTGTGATAGGTATTTTATTTGAAAAAGTCTAACCCACTGGCAGAAAAACATAGATTGAGATTCCATGTATATCAATACTCAAAGCTAAAGAAAACATAAGAAACCAAATATTTAAAACATCAGTAAAATCAGAACTACTTGAGTTTGACTTACAAGCGGGTAAAATAAAATGCTTTTTGCTTTGATTTTCCCATTGACATTCCTGCCAGGATAATGTACTGTGGTATTAGACATCTGGGTTAAACTCTAGAGCTTACTGGATTTGATCAAGGCTTTTTCTGTCATTTTAATCTTTTAAAAACACCACCAAACAGATATGGCAAAAGATTACTGAACCTAGTTTATCTGTTATAGTCTATCCTCTTTTGTTAAGATATCCTTATGCTTCAGAAGTTGAGCAGATACATCTCAGAACTTAAAAGAGATTAATCTTATGGTATTTCTAATTGTGATTTGTGATGTCTAACTAAAGAAATTATGAATCATAGAATTATACTTATCCAATCTGGTCCTATCACAAGGCACTCTTTAATTTTCAATGAAGATGTTAAACTCTTGCTCCTCTTAGAAGCAGCATGCACCAGCTTCAGACAGAGATTTGAACGCTGGCACTGATCCAGGAACAGAGAGGGACTTGTAATGGAGCTGCTACTGAAATATACACACAGCTTCTTCAGACGAGATGTCAGCAGCACTTGTTCTTATGTCTGATAATGAAGTTTTATTTTTCTCAAATAGTGAATTAAAGGACACACACTCATAAGGCATTTAACTCTTCCATGAGAGGCAAGTACTTGATGCTGGCAGTGGAAAGCAAGCATTTAATTCAAGCCATAACAGCACTATTGGTAAACCTCAACTTCTTACACTGCCACTATAATTTAAATTAAGTAGAAGCCTAGCTTATAAACTCACACTATGACCCATATTTTATGGTCCTTTTATATCTCTTGGGTCCTGATCACAATGAAACTTTCTCAGTCTAAAGCAATTTAAGGCAAACATTCCTGGGGAAGGCTATAAAATGTGATTTTTGTAGTCAGTATTTTATGGGTATTTTGGATGAATATTGTACACCCAGCTGAAAAAAAAGTATGACGAATGTAGACATTACGACATATGTGTGGAGTTTAGCTGAGCCTGTATTTGCACATGATTATTAACCCTGGTAATTGAGAAAACCTGCCTCTCCATACATCTTGTTCATTTCCACAAAAACCATGTGCATAGATTTAAGAGAGAATTAATGTCTTGCCTTACTTAATTACAAATTTTCTGGCTATGAGACTCCCACTGCTTGCTTCTCTTTGAGGGCAAGGGACTCAACAGATGCCATGTTACACCTGCTAGATGGGGATAATTCTACTGCTACTAAGCACTAACAATAACACATGGAGATGTAAGTTGTGAATTGAGTTCAGCAGACAGCATGGCTTCCAATTCTTAAGCATTTTGCAGTAAAACTAAAAAGCACCATCAAAGATGTTCACAAGTGGTATCATTGCAAATGTTTACAAAACATGAAAAGAATGGTAAAATATGTGCTTAAAAAATGTACTTGATAAGATCTTGAGAGAAAGGCACGAAAACACATGGTGTTGAGAAGTAGACTTGGTTTCTGGAACAATGCACCAAGAAATTGCCTTTTTAACCAGTAATGGCGAATTCTTCATTAACAACTTTTTTACAGGTAATTCTCACATGAATGAATTACCACGAAATAAGCTAAGCTGAGTTTATGATGCCCTGGCGTTTCTCAAAACAACTTGTCAAAAATGAAAATATGATGTCTATAATGTTTTTTTCTTCCCTTATTTTCCTTATTTGGGCAGATCACAAGCATCTTTGGTTTTCCAGCCACATTCAAATATTATAAAAGGAAATCATCAATTGAAATGCAATAGACCTTCTGAAAGGATTTTTAAAATGTTTTAAACCAACAATGTATGAAATGATAGCAGTAATAACAGAACACACTGTCTTCTGCTGTCTTTGGTGAACTGAAGGGCTGCTGCGCTCTGTCACAGATTCAGGTGCTGCAGAAATACACTACAGAAAGTTTCTATTTCAAAATCTTAGTAAGAACCAACTCAGTGAACAGCGGAAATAAATGAAGCTTATGAGGAAACATAATATTAGTCAATGGCCAGACACCAGGGTCTCTACAGCTTCTGGTCACAGACAAATTCTTATTTCAATTTTCTGTTCTGCTTCCTCAATATAATAATAATCTTATCACTCCATTTACTCTTCACAGTTGGCCTGCAGTTCTTGGTTGGTTTTGTGCTGTAATTTAACCTGTTCCTATGTGTCCGAGACATTTGCTAGAAATCAGGATATGCCATTTACAGAATGCAGTCCCTTAACTTCAGGGCTGGTGTGCTGTGTCTAGTCAGGCATAATTGCCCCCAAGGAAGGCACACTGAATGAGGCAATATTCAAGGAAAAAGGGCTCTGGTAGGATTTTAGCTCCCTGACAATCAGTGCCTCAAAATACTTTCCTTATTCTACTCAGCAGAACCTTCTGTCATTATAGGAATGAGTTCGTTGTGCTCTGTTGTTAGTATTTTGCTGGCCATCATCTAGCTGTATTGGAAACCCTCTTTTCCCACATAACTACAGGCCAGTTTGAGATGATTATTTTGTCTTTCCCCTAGCAGAGGCCACAGATGCACAAAATAGGTTCAGATTGTTGTTTGATATCTGTCTGATGCATCAGACGAAGCTGAGCGTGCTCATTGACATGCTTGGTTTGTTGTTTTTGTTTTTGTTTTTTTTTTTTTTTTTTTTTCTAGAAAGGCTGTGGAAAGGATTTAGAATTTCTCAAATTTGATAAGGACAACAGGCAAGTGTTTTCTCTACTCCTTTTGTCCTCCGTTGAAAGAAAAGTACTAAAAACACCAGAACTGGATTTGGGAAAGGGGTTAATGGCATTGCCCCTAGCAATAGATAGAGGTGAAGAGAGACCCACCTACCCGCTGTGATGAGCATTGGCAGATGAGTCCCAAGTATGGCCTGTTTATGACCCAATTATATGCCATTTTTCCACTTTTTTTGCTTACGTATGTCTGTAAAACAATGGAAGTGCAGCTACACTAAGAAAGCACAATCTGTTATGGCCAGATTCAGATACTGAAGAGTGCTATTACACCACAGAAAGTGCAGCTCTCGTGAGCTGGAGCAATCGTATTGCATTAGGCTGTACATCCACCCTAATCCTCCACAGTAAATCTGTGCTTGCTCTTTATGCTGTAGCTTGAATATAGACATCATGCTGAACTATCCATTTTGGCATAAAGGCTTAATTGTGTACATTGATTACAAAACTGCACACAGTTTAACTGAATGAAAATTGTAAGGGATAGACACAGTCAGGTTTCAGATCACAGTGGTCTCATTAACTGATGAGGTTAATGAAAGAAGTCCATTATGGATAGAAAATTCCATATTTTAAGGTCCTTTCCAACCCTAATCATTTTATGATTCTATAGCTTCACCTTTATAAAATCACTGGGCAGTGGCCATCATAAAAATATGTAATCATAAAAATTGCTAGTTGATATGATTATGGTAGTCATTGTATTTCTAACTGTTTGACTAAATCCTACTTGAACAACTGTTTAAAATACATAGGATCATAATAATAGATTTGAAAATCTGTTGATAAAATTCCTGATGCCCCTACAGTCAACAGCCAAAGAACAATTGGCTTCAACGGGAAAAGAGAGTAATTCCTTTCCTCTCATGAAAGGTCAGATCCTTCACAAAGCTGAATGACTATTGCACAGTACAGCATGTGAGTTGATGCTGTGAGCACTCTGCAGAATAGGACCCTATGAGGACCCTATTCATGGCTTCCTCCAGTACTACCATAGATTATTTAATTTAGTCCTCGAAACCTTTAAAAAAGTGTTGATGTCGTATATTCTGAATAAAATGAAATCTATGTATAGGCAATCTTACAGCTGAATAGCTCAGTGGGATGTAAAATCCCAAGCACCACAGTTTACTTGAATGAATCAACTTGTTTCCTGAGTGAAGTTATAATAGCACTAAATGTTTTTAATACTATCTGAAGACAGCTAGTTTCAAACTGGTTTTAAATTTAAATGTAATTCTCTGAGTCTAAGAGAAATGGTAACTGTTAATGTGTCTCATCAATCTCATCAAATACACAAAACAGTCAAGAAGTTATTAGTACCATAGGAGAAAAAATTCCAAGGACTTGCAAAAAATAATGAGAATTTAAATAGTCTACAAAATTTTAATAGAGACTAATTTTATGTGTAAACATTATGATTTGATTTGTTAATTTTCTGGTTTACAGATCATGTAATATGCAGGGTTGAGCAAAATTATAAAGACTTTTGAAAAATATTTGCAATTTTATTTGACAAATTTGTTCCTGCAAAACTAGCTTTCAATGAAATTGATGCAGTGAGGCCTCTGCTAAAATTAGGTGGGCATTTTCTTCTATTTGTTTGCAAATCAGTTGCGGTTTCATTTGGAATATTTTTACTTTTATATGTCAACATAGCTTACATTAATTTCAGGTATTTCAGTGCTGTGCCCATTCAGCACTACCTATTCACCCAGAGGCTTAAAAGGACATCCAAGGTCTCAAGAAACACCTCTGCAGTGCAGATTCCATTCTAGCAGTAGATAGCTTTAGGCTGAGACAAGGTTTTCTATGCCCAGGGGCTTGTGGTTCAAACACACTCTTGTTTGCTCAGCTAATGAGGTCAAAACAGTTTTATCAGTAACAAAATGATTCTCTCTTGTGTAACTTGCCTCTAAAACAACACACCATGAATGATACAGTCAAAAGGAATATAACTATACAATTTATTAACACTGAAGCCTTCAGCATAGGATTCATGAAATGAAGCAAGATATACAGAAATGTTATTAGCACAAGTAAGATGTAGGTCACGCTACAGGGTTGTTCTAGAGAAAGATTAACGAGCAGTTCGATGCTGGTACCAAGGTATATAGAGATCACTCGTGAGCTTTTGTCTGCCTCAGTCCCAGGGTCTGAAGAGCCTTTAACTGATTTGTTGGCAACTGTTTTTTGTTCTGATACGAATTCAATGGACTAAACCTACAGCTGTAACAAAGTTGAGCTGGGTACATCAAAGATGAATATAAGGAGACAAAATTGTCTTTAATCCACTATTGCTTTCGGTTTCTCTAGTCTGAATCAGCCCAACTCCTCTTAGTTGTGAGGGCTTGCAAGGTCTCCCCAGTTTGTTGGCTTAATGGGAATGCCTTAATGGTAAAGTTCCATGGCTTCCCCTTGTCCTTGCCCGTCTAGGCTACTCAGAGGGACAGTTACAAGAAAAGGTTGTACTCATGAGAATGTCCTACAATCTGAAGCAGCTTGAAGATCAGCAGAAATGAGGATCGTGTTTATCCCAGGCTATTCCAGGCTGTCATAGAAAGCTCTGGTCCTGGGCTGTCATACTTTGTAGTGAAATAAAAACATCCAACTTCAACAGAAGTCCTCTTATATAACTTCTGATCTTTCAGTACAACAGTGTGGAACTGAGAGCTGGAAAGACAGGAGTGCAGAGAATGAAGTCTGGAAAGGCAGAAGTGAGCACTACAAGTGACACTGATCAAGGACTACAAAGGCCAATAGTAGAACATATTGCTATTTTGAACTTTGTTTAATTTTAAATGCTGTGAGTTTATAGTTTAATTATTACTTTATATTATTATAATTTTAATATAATACTTCGTGCATGTCACTTATGTGTAAACTGGCAGGTATTTTTGGATGACTGTAGTTTCTATAGACCCATATAAAGAGATTAGACTGGAGATGTTACCAAGTATACAATCAATACACACGTCATATGGATGTTCATATGAATGACAGCATACACAACACTTTAATACACAACTCAAGGAGGTGAAGTGGCGACAGGTAAGAATGCTGCACCAGCACAACTGATGAAGCAGAGGCCACTGGCAAATAAGCTTTTGCTTTCAACAACATCCCCATCAGAAGCTGTCTTAGTGGCTACTGAGCTTTCATTGACATCTAAGTGCAGCTATCAAGCATACTTCTTGCCGCTATTATCCAGGCTGTAATACGACTGTGGGGCATGTCACTCTTATTGTGCTTGTATCATTTGCTGAGTTCCACAGGTGCAGCCTACCCTTCTGTGTGAATAACTTGACTCTTGCTCTTCAGCAGGCAAGCCAGGGCATACTTAGAGACTTACTCACTTTACAGGTCTGCATGCAATTTCCACTGTAAATGTTTCACTGTGAAAAAGGTTTTTTAAAATATGTGGAGCAAGCAGACTGTTCTGAACACCTTTCAGGAGTTCATATGATCAAATCACTGTCAATGAACAATCCCAGAGTTAACTAATCATTATAATATATTAATCATATATTTAAACTTCACAGGACATTAAACAAAAGTCCACACTACATAAAACAAGCTTTGCAAAAATATTTAAGGGCATAAGTAAGTCTTCTTGGAAAAAAACATTCTTTCTATTTAGATTCTTCCGTTCAGCATACTATTTAATCAAATCAGCCAGTCAGAAATACCATTCTTTAAACTCTGTCATCAGCTAGGACAATACATCACCATATTAATTCACTAATGGACTAAAATTCAATATGTCAGAGAAGCCAAATTCAGTATTGAAAAATTTAATAAAAATATAATCCTGTGAATCATTATGGTCTATATGAACTTTTTGGGGTGGGTGGACTGGTGGTGGGTGCTAAAGAGTACATGAAATCGTGGAAAAAAATAGATTGGAAGTGACCACCAGAGGTCTTTTCCAAAATTCTGCTTAAAGTAGACCAGGCTGCTCAGGGCACTGTCCAGTCTAGTTTTGAGTATCCATCAGGGTGGAGATTTCACTGCCCCTCTGGGACCCTGTTGTGGTTGCCCTTATGGTAAAGCAAGTTTGTCTTAGAGATTGGAATGTCCCATGTTTCAACATGTGCCTGTTGCCTCTTGACCTGTTAGGCACTTCCAACAGGACTCTGTCACTGTCTTCTGCATATTCTGCCATTAGGTAGTGAAATAAAGGTACTAGGTGTCCCTTTAGCTTTCTCTTTCTAAGGCTGAACCACCCAGGTTTTTTTATTGTCCTTTCATATCATGTGCTTTAATCACTCAGCCATTATGGTAGCCCTTCTTTGTATGCACTCAGTACATCAATACCTAAACTGTAAGGAAAAGACCAAAAATTGGCAGAGTACTCTCTCAGCAATCACAAAATGCTGAAGAGAGTTGATTAGAGCATATCAACTGCTCCTCAAATCCGACTTCATCTTCAAACTTGCTGAGAATGGAACCTATTCCATTGCCCAGGTCATTGCCAAAGATTGTTGGTCCCAGTACTAATCACTGAAAGATGCCACTAGTAGCTGGTTGTCCACTGGACTTTCATGGTACTCATTTTCATCCAGCAGTATGACCACTTTTTCCACCTGCTTTAAAGTTTACTTAATAGTTCACCAATTTATCTGTGGCATCTACTATTTTGACTATGCCATGCGCCACGGTGATCGGACAGCTAGAGCTTCTTGGCAGTGGAGTCGGACTTCAAACCACTCCAGTTTGGAGGTGAGAGTTGTAATCATAAACCTGGTCAAAATGTTAAGGAATCATTGAATTGATAGTTTCAAGTAGATATCACCAGAATTCTTTCTTACATGCTTCTTCCATAGAAATAGATGTCACCTGCATTAGCTTGCTAGGCTAGGAAATATCAAGATGGCTTTTTTCCATTTGCTTGGTTTTGACCCCCAGCCTTTTCAACTACCTTGCGCTTGGAGACTTTCTCTTTGCATGCAACCGTTTACTTGTGTTCATTTAAGGAAACAGATTCCAAAACACCTCTACCACAATGACAATACGATGAATAGTGAACTTCTTTAGCAGGCAGATGTCTGATTCCCTTCTTGTATTCTAACTGTCCATCAACCTTAAAGATTATCCATGTAGGAGCCAAATTTTTGCCTTGGAAAAAAGCTTAGTACTTTGCTTTGCCTTAAATATATTTGTATTTAAAGACCTTGCATTAACTTAAATCTAAATTTATTGTATGTTTTGAAAGCCTCAGTGACTTTCTGTGGACTAGTTTGATGCTCAGAACTTTCTTCAAAAGTATTCTGAATGATAGTGAAAAAAGGTAAAATGAGTTCCCTTTCCATTAAGAGCTACATTTTTGTCTTCTTTCCTGTCTGATTTCCCCAATGTGACAACAGAATCAAACCATTTGTCTACACAAATTAGTTTTTTGCTGACTTCAAGTAAATTAGATAAGACATAGTGTCTCTAAATGGGTATATGGAGGTAATTTTACTTGATTCCATCAAATTCTATGGATTTATCAACAGAGATGCATAAACATCATTAAAATGTAATTAAATTTCAATTTTCAGGTGAAAGCTGCTTTTTCAGTGAGGTATTTTACTCAATAATTCTTGCTGAAATGAAAACAATTATATGTAAAATAAATATGTATAGGAACACACAGGTAGTTACAGATAAAGATCAGTTCTAGCCTGGCCTCTGAAATTGTGCTGATTGACCAGACTTGCAGTTTTGCAAACTTACGATTCACATGTTTACAAATAATTATGCTATTAAAAAAGTGTATAGGTTTATTAGAATCTACAAAATCATCTAAGGAAGTACAACCTAATCCTGTAGACTTCAATAGGATATCCTGTCTATGGACAGTGTATGTTTGTCTTTATGTTCTTATATACTTAAATTCAAGATGTGCATAATTTCATTTTCCATTACAAATGATGAATGCCGAAACTTTGCTATGCATAAAAATTATGCTTGGAAAAAAAATCTGATTTAGAACTTTGCATGCATTCCATTCAAAATTTCCTTTTTGTAAATGAATGAATGCATAAATGCATGAATGTAAAAAATAGCGTAAAAGCCAATTTGGATAAAAACAAATGAAGTGACTATCTGATCAGCCATTTCTGGAAATATAACCATGAACTAGACCTAATTTGTTTCCTAGAAGGCACACGCATTTGTTTCATATAAGAGTACATAAATTACTGTAACAAATATTTCTGACCTGGACTTGTTCAAATAAGTTCCACTGCTACCAACAAAATCACTGGGAGTCTTTATATACGAATAATCAGCAAAACTAATGAGATCTTATTTACTATTGCAAAACCTGAAGGAACCAAAGTATATGATTACTATATATTATTGAGGCCTTATCAAATCTCTGTGCTAATTTCATAGGCTAGGTCTTCAAAAACAAAAGTCATTCTGAACTTTCAACTTACATGTATTCTGAATGAGTTAATAATTAAAAAAATTAAATAACGGAGCACATATATTTCCCATTTACCAAATTATATGCAGATTGATATAAGAACATAAGAATGCCCATATGGAGTCAGACCACACCTCTGTCAAGGCTAGGATTCTTTCTTCAGCACTTGCCAGTACCAGATGCCTAATGAAAGTACACGAGAGCAGGACAAGCAGATATGGATATTATGTGTTGGGATATTCTGCAGAATACTTTCCAGCCATCTGTGGCTCAGGTAGTTGCTGAACTGCAGAAATGGTGTCTGCATTTAATTGTCCTAAGCAGATTTTCCTGTCACAAATTTGTCTGAAACCATGCAAACTTTTCCATCTGCAATATCTTATAGCAAGTAGTGTCATAGCTTAATTGTGCATTCTTTGCTGAGGCACCTCTTGTTTGTTCTGGGCCTGCCACCTGCTAATTTTATCTATTGTGACTATTTTTTTAAGACAGAGTGAGCAATCGTTCACTAATTGACCTTTTTCGTACTACTCATGATTTCACTGATGTTTCTACCGCCTTTCAGGCTAAGGGATGCTAGTCCATTTAATCATGCCTTTTTCCTGTACAGAAGCTGTCCCACACCTTTGATCATTCTTTGCACCTTCCTTTGTATAATTTCTCAAGGTAGAGGATGAAGACAGAAAGGAAATGTGCATGCTTAAGATGTGGATGATGTTTATGCTTTCTTCTCTATTCTTTTCTAATAATCCCTTACATTTGATTTGATTTTTTGACTACTTTTCAAAAGAATTAATCTTTCTATGTAAGATAGATTGCAATTGCTGAGAGTAACTGTCATTTCAGAAAGAGCTATTGCATAAGGAAAACTAGGGACTACCCCCCCCCCCCAATTTACATTTATTTTAGTTTTATTTGATTTTAACTTTTTTGATTAACTTTATTTGATTTTTTGACTTTTTGTTACATGAGAAACTTCTGAAGTCTTCACAGCAGAATCTCACATTTTCTTTCTTGAATTTTAGTGACCTCAGCAAAGTTGTTACCCCAATTTTTATCCAATTATTTATCTATCTGAGAATTTGACTTTAGTTTCTTTAATGGCCTTTGGTGAGATGCTGTGTCAAATACTCTTGGGATATGTTCTGCTTTATGCAGTTTCCTGTCAGCATATCTTGTAAAGTATGATAATGTGGGTGTAATATAGAACTGGAGTATTCAAACTTTGCTAAGTGACTGAAGACATTACCAACTTTGAGTCAACTTACAAATTGTATGAATGAGAAAAATTGCAAAATAGTGACTTGCTGCTTTGCTCATATTACGAGTTAGTTGCTTTTTGCTTAGCACCTTACAGCTGATTATGCATTGCTGCCAAACTCACAGGCTTATTTTTTGTATATTATTATTGAAAATGAAAAAATTGCTTTTTTATTTTTTGTAGATGTATCTAATCTTGATTATATATTCTTATTAACCTCTCAATAGAAGAAACACAAAATGATGAAACATAGTGTTCAGGAACTATCATTTTCCTCCATACCTACACAAATTAAATTTACTTTATGTAGGCGACATTCAGCTCCAGTGGTGATCTACCCTGTGAGATTTTCCCTTTGTTAAAAAACACGCATTGGAATGTTAACTCTATAAATGGATTTATACTGATATAAAAATTGTACAAATCCACTTACAAAGTGTACAATTACCTAGTTAATTTACAGAGATTAAAATAAATGCATATTTTAGGAGTGTTAGATACTATTATAGCTAAATAACTGTAGTTATGAGTTTACATCATAGTACATTTGAGATAGCCTGAAAGAAACTTTACATTTGCATGATTTGAGAAAGCCAGTGCATTAATGAAAATGTGTTAAGATATTTTATATTTACCTGGGAAAACTGTCTTTATACAGGCCGTTACTTTGAAATAAAACAACACCCAAATATTAAAAAGCTTTTATGAAAAGGTTATAAACCCCAGATAGTTTGGCCATATCAAACCAAACTGACGTTATCCTAAAGAACTGGGAAAACTCTCACAGCTCCTTTGGTTTAGCCCAATTATAGCCAGTCTCACCTTGAATGAATCCAGACTTCATTTATCACATTTTCAAATGCCTGTCTGTCAGTGCCTCTCACACTTTCAAATGTACAGTCTGCTTGTTTGTATGAAGCTTTCAGCGTGTGATTTGCACCAGATTTATGTTTAAAACGTCACCTCTCCATTCATGTGTCAAATCCTAAATTAAGTCTCTCTGTTACTTCATGGCAACTTGTTCATGTAGCTGCATTGTACGTCAGCTAAGAGAGTATCTCCCTCCTTAAACGTCTCAGCCAGACTTTTTATTCCTTCCACAAAATGCTTCTCTGAACTCTGTGCATGATTCCCTAGACACGTGTGACCCCCAGTTTGACCAATTTCTCCTCAGAACAGGGAGATGCCCAAGCTTCACCAGTATTTTATCCTTTGGTAAGGAAATGTTGGATAGGTGCCCCAATGGTTTTGGTTTTTTTTTTTTGTTTATGAATATAAACAGAGCTTTTAGGCAGTGTGATAAGAATGACAAAGTTGATTTTAATGGCAAAAAATCCACTAGAGAAAGTAAACCATGTAACGTGTGGACTGATGAGGTGAGAATATTTACACCAGTTATAAATTCAAGTTTGAAAGTTTTAGCATTGAGGGTTTTATCTCAGTATAAATTGAATATGATGGATTTACTCTGGATTTACACCAGGACATGTAAGATTGGAATTTGGTTCAGTATTTTTACTCACACATCACAGACAGGTTGCTTCTAATAATTAATTTAAATGCTGTGCTTTTTCTGTTTCCCTTTCCATACCAATCTCCCACTCTGTCATGTCACAAAGAAGTCACAATTCTCTTATACTGAACTAAATGTTCTGCTGCTACTCAGCATAGAGCTGCCACAGAGCAGATATGGGCAAAATGGCTGTCATTTCCCTCTAAATGGAAGAGGCCAGCATTTCCCTTAAAGCCGTGCTGGCACCCTTATCGGTCATTCTTTGACAGAAAATGTAAAGGGGAATTTTTAAAATTTCATCAACTGTATGTAAAACAGTAGTAGTATTGGTAGAACAGCAGCCAACGTTTTGAAAACTTTGAGCCTTCTCTCTGCAAGCTGTAGCACAAGCTTGCACCAGAAGACAAGAGCTAGTTCATGCCATAAAACATTGCTTCTTTCTTTCATGGTAATTACTAAAAACCTATGAATCTGTTTAATAATATATCAGTTATTTAAAAAACAGCTGATATATTTATGCAAGCCAAATACAAAGAAGGGGTCATTAGGTGGCTCAGTAACATTAGTGAATATGATGCATAAGGCTATGGAAGTATGGTGCATTTGTTTTCTATGCCTGAAAGTCATATTCATTTTGGTTTCTGATCTGATGAAGTTGTTAAGGAACAAGCATACTGTGTTGTCCTAGTAAGATATTACTCACATTTTCTTGCTTTATTTAATCTGGTATAAAAGTAATATTTAATCTGGTATAAAACTAATACTACACAATGTGTAGGTATGGTTGATATTCTCTATTTGGAAAACTGTAAGAGAAAACTTTTGATAAGAAATATAAATGTATTTTAAAAGAGTTAGAATAAGGAACAGGCTGATTGATGTAACCATCATACATCATTTTTTCCTGTGAGACAGTTGGCTTTTGCAGTCCAGTTAACTTAATGCATTTTAAGCCTTGCAGTACATTTCTGAGTTTAACAGTCCTGCATCCTGGAGTCATGTGGGAAGCATCTTTCATTTACAAACATGAAGTACAGTCTAACTCTTGCATTATTACAGAAAAGCCTGCAAAAGTTTTAGAAACTAGAAGAAAAAGCCCCAGTTCTCAATATAAACTCAATTGTTTGTTATAATATATCTATCTGTCTCAAGATCTTGAAGAACCTGTGTTTCAGTTTTATTTGGTTTGTATCCGGTTAAATCCTTTGATGTCCAGTGATAAATCAGTGGCTATTTTTGACTCAGATAGAGATTTTCAATTTGTTTGAAGAAAATAAAAAATATTTGAAATAAGAAGCATGGTACACATGATACTGAAGGAAATCCATTTTTACCTACACACAATGACAAAGGTGGTCTGGGCTTAAAATTATAATGAAGAGTAAATGAACTGGACTATAAACCGTGGGATTTGGTGGGAAAATAATTCTGACAAATTTTGGCAAGCTCTCACTGTCCTACAGCTGAACTGTTTGGCAGAAAGCACTTCGTATACCAGCTTTCCTCATATACTCTCCATTTATTTGTTTCTTATATGTGTGCTTCTAAATCAAATAACTGTACAGCCTTATAAAATGGAAGTAAACAGCATATCTAAATGCACTGTTAATATGTTAGATCCTCATTTTAGAAGGGTCCATAGCACACATTTAAGTCTGAGGTAATTTTTTCTATAGATGTGAGCTTTACCTTGAAAAGACTGCACATCTTGAATAAACAAAGTTTCCCAATATAGTAGAAACAATTTGCTCCACATACAATTAATGACTTGAAATGTATGCAGTTTTTTACCCTAAAAGCAAACAGAAGTGACAATAGCAATGGGAGAGACTGAGTTCCCTTTTGCTTTTAATGCATGAGAAAGCAGTAATAAGCCTTCTCAGCAGCTGAGGTAAAACCTAATAAATATTGTGCCTTGAAGACGCAGCAATGGCCTTGTCTGCTGTGGAAAAAAGCCCCACAAAACCAAGACAACCACAGCATTGTGACTGTCCAGGAGAGGCAGGCAAGGTAAAAATGGGGGGGGGGGGGGGGGGGGGGAAGGGGGGTTT
>JBCJKH010055831.1:17796-35108 GCA_039877255.1 Loriculus beryllinus | reverse complement strand
ACCAAGTGTGTGCCACAACAGCAGTGTGCCACTAAGTGTGTGCCACAGCAGCAGTGTGCCACCAAGTGTGTGCCACAACAGCAGTGTGCCACTAAGTGTGTGCCACAGCAGCAGTGTGCCACCAAGTGTGTGCCACAGCAACAGTGTCAGTCGGGTGGAGTGAAAATCTCAAGCCACGCTAAAAAGTACTGCTCTGCCTCCAAATGGCCCTGGTAAAAGGGGAAGGGAAGGGAATGCTCGCAGGAAAAGAGCTAGGTACAACTTCTGGGATTGGCAGGGGTTATTTATCTCCTCGTACAACCTGCCAACTAGCTCCTGCTTTATCTGCTTTATCTCTGTTTTCAAGTGCTCTCCCTGTAGCTCAGCTCTAGTTTGGGCCATAGTGTGATATTATATCTATGGCTGCACTCCAAGTACCTATGCTTGTAGCTTTATCTGCTGCAAGGCATAGTTTAGCGGGATGCTATTAAATTCTCACGTAATTAAAATGAAAATGATTTAAATATATATATATATATAAAGAAGTAGAAATGTCTAAGGACTCCAGATGATGACAGCACCAAAAGGACTGGTGAGGTGACTGGTGAAGGGGTGGCCTGTGCCCAACTGTGGGTTTAGTCCTTAGAAGACAATGTTCAGATTAACTTGGATTCCTTGAGGCTGCAAGTTCTCCAAAACAGTGAACTGTAAAAAAGCTATCTGTTTTCATGCCCAGATTTGGAAGCCAAAAGTAAATTTGCTAAGCAAACGGTGTATGAATCTTGCTCCAACGGCCTTCATTTCAGAAGGTGGCCAGAAATGCCTGCTGCTTTAAAACACTGGCTCTGTGTTGACTTCAGCAGAGTCCCCGGACAAGGCAGGATTCCTGGTTTGGTGAAACTGATGCTTGCTGAAATTTTATATATGAAAGTTTTTATTCACTTGGTTGCTTTCATGAATATTGAAAACACAACGTGAAACAAATGAAAGTCTTTGAAAGTTGTAGCACGACTGTTTTAGAAATGTTTGAGCTGTAAAAGTAATTAACCATATTCTTTATGTTGCTTGAAGGTGTGTACTCTACACATTGAAAACAAAACCCATATATATATTGAAAACAAAACACGCATATATATATATATGTATACTTATACATATATATACTTAAATAAAGTTGTCTGACCTGAGATTAAGTATCTTGTCTTTTTCCTGTCTTGTGGTTCTTCTTTATTAAATACAGTGAATCCAGTCTAAAACCCAGAAAAATCCTGTAATATGCCCTATCATTAGGAGAACGAGCAGTAACTCATGCTATGTAGATCGTGCGTATTTGGAGGCTGAAAACAAGTGTTGCAAGACAAAGAGCAGGGTGTAACCAGGCCTGGGACGCTGCCCCGCTTCCTGCCCTGCTCCACCCTTGCTCGGTGACCTTGGGGTGTCACTGCAGGCAGCCCTCTGAAGGCAAGTAAGTGTCCAAGACCTGAGCATCTTCCAATGTCAAAGTAGCATCTGGCTGCTTCCCTGAGGAGCTCAGTGGGTCATGGGGGACCAACCCCTTTTCATACCTTCTCCTGAATATTCAGTGGTGATGCTTTGGACCAGAGAGGCAGCAATCAAGAGCAGCAGTGACCATGGCCTTCCTTCCACCCTGAAGAGCCAGGGATGCTCTCACAATCCAACACTTTATGTCCCCTCTAAAACCAAGAAACACACAATGGGGTGGCCTTCTGAGGAGTTCTCACATCACTGTGGCTTTTCCATAGGTGTCAGAGCTCAGGGAATCCTTAGGAAAAATCTTCCTGGTGGTGATGGGTAGCCAGGTGGTGCAGAACCTTACTTCCCAGGGTGCATGGGCCTTGTTTTGAAGGTGGTTGTGACAGAGTCTGGCCCTGACCCTGGCTCTGACTCACTCTGCACCACCAAGTGACCACAGTGCAATGTGCCTCAGTTTCCCCTGTCCTTAACTGCGAATAATAATACCCCCTTCAACAGTGCCCCATGTGGCATTATGCGTCTCTCTGAGATGAAAGGACTTCACAGATGCTAATTAAGAACATTTGGATGACAGAGCACGATGTTATCATCGGGTCAGTATTCTGCTACCAGTATTGGAAACATTAAACTGAATATTAGCATTACTTGAAGGCTACTTGATCTGGAGCTTGCCCAGGAGTTAGATTTATAGACCTCATAAAAACTATATTAATCTGCTTACCTGTTCTCTGACGCCAGCTTGATTCCCAAAATCTTAGGTCAGATCATTTAACATTAAAAAAGGGCATTATAGTTCCGGGGAGTGAAACACAGTAAAAGTTGTTGGCATCAACTGGCAAAACATACACTTTGTATTTTTTTCTACGATAGTGAGGGAGACTTTTTTTGTTGGAAAATCAGAAATTTAAATAACAAACCTACCTTCAGGCTTCTGAATTTTCTAGTGAAAATAAACATAGAAAATTTACTCAGTGGCTCATAAGACAGAGATCAATATTTTGCTTCAATTCATAGAATCATTTGGGTTAGGAAAGACCCTTAAGTCCATGGAGTCAAAGCATAAGTACAATACTGCCAAGTCCACCATGTTCCTAAGCATTTCTTCAAAACACCTCTCGAGACAGCAACCCAGCAGCTTCACCCAGTGCTTCACATTGGTAAAGTTTTCCACCTACTCTATTAAAAGTTAACTTATTTCACTTTTTTTTTTATTTCAATGTGTGGGACCTCACTTGAATTCCCAGCATGCTGGAACCCAAGTCATAGGTGTCAGATTAAAGGAAAAAAAATTAAAGGAAAATAAAACCCAGGGCCTTGGCTTATGTCTATATGCGTAAGAATGTATTCCCTATTGGCATTTCTGCTCCTGCCACTGTTAATTTTCCTTTGGGTTCATTTGTGGCGTAAACAGGGAACAAAGGGAGGGATGACTGATGCAGAGACTGTGCAGCGAAGCAGGAAATAGGATCTGTGTTTTCAGGACATGAGCTGGGTTTGATTCAGCCGCCTTTCCCCAGGCTCCTGCTTGTCCTTTCTCCTCTTTGTTGTGCCGGAAAAGCGTCATCTCTTTCAGCAGGTCACTCACTTTGTGGCAAGTCCTTTTTAGTAGCCATCTTGCCTTAGCCCAAGGCTTTCTCACTCCAAATCATCCATCTCTTCCCTGGGCTCCCTGTGTAAGTGAAGGAAGTCTGCATGCCACAGTAATTATGGTCTTGGCAAAAAGTTGCCAAGAGTCCTTCCTGGATGGTGTTTTCAAAGGCACCAAGTGGATTAGGCACGGAAATGAGAAGTCCCTTGAGCAGTCCCTTTGGTGGTCTCAAGTGCAATCTTTTTCTGGGTGGAAAGGTATACTTTAGCTGGCCTGGATTTACAATGGCCATGCAGGGATGCTTTGGCACTGTGCATGAGGATTCAGGGCCATGAAGGCCCTCAGCCTCCCAGGTACTTCACTGCTTCAACATACTGGATCATGAGGTTCCAACTCATGAAGCTCACAGATGTCCTGATGGTACCTGGTGGTGATGGCAACCTCACAGAGCAAGGACAGCCATTCCTGCCGGCATGAAGCTGCACGTGGCTCGTCCAGGACTGGCAGGCAATTAGAGCATCACCCAGCCAAACCGCCTCACTCCCCTAGGGCACTTATTCACTGTATAAAAGCTCTGCCATTGTGGGGCTCTCCTAGGCACTTCTCTCCAGTTGATCTCACTGATGAAGTGGGTAAGTCTGGCTTTTAATGGAGCTCCTGAAATGCTGTTTTATTCCTGGGTGGCCGGAGCAGGCAGAGGTTCTGCGTGTGTACTCGTGGAGAAGCATCCTTTGGGGGATGCTGCCTTCAGCACCGGCACGCACAGCTCTAACTACTGGAGCATCTCCTCTGTGCTAAACTGAAGACTGTTGGGAAAACACTTCCCAATGGACTGTAAAGTCAGGAGTGGGATCTGTGGGCTTCTCTACGTTTTCTGTTAGTTCTAGTCCAGAGGAGGCTATTGACTACATAAAGAGCTCAATGCTGGCAGCAGATATGAGCAACTCCTCTAAAGAAAGTGACATGGAGAAATTTGCTGCTGTTTTATGGAACTTAAGCAAAGCAACTTTTAAGATAATAATAAGAAGCTGACCAACTTCAGTGCCAATGTGAAGGTCAACAGAGAGACTCTAGCTAAGCCTGACCATGTTTGAATTTCCATCTAGGCTAACAGTGATACAAATCAGTCTGAGAGGCAAACAACCCCTTGGAAGCAAATACTACCACCTACTTTAGAAGCTTTTTATCCTGACGAGCATCACTTCAGCATTTAGTAGTAATTGCTGTCATTGTTCTTCATCTGGTTGTTTTTATTAGTTGATGATTATAATTGTAGTGAGAAGTTTTTCCTAATGATTGGAACACACAGCATTGCTATTGTTAATAGTCACCCAGTGACAGGCTTTTGGAAGATAAAACGACTTACTGTAGTTATAGACAGAACTCGAGGTGTTAGAAACTGCAGTTTCTTTACAGTTGTTTAATTACATGCCTTAATTGCCAAACAATGTTGAAATAAGGAAAACATTTTCAAACAGAGTACCTTTCACGTGTCAGTGGTTGAAGTACCTATTGTGCTCAAAATATGACTGTTAAAACCACAGAAAACTCCCTGAAACTGGTGTTTTCCGGGGTGGAGAATTGAGTGGGATGGTTTATGCTGCAACTCGCAGGGTCAAGACAAAGTGAGACATTTCTCAGTGGTTTCAGGAGAGAAGTGTGGACCTTTCAATGCTGCCGCCTGATCCCTTCCATGTGAAGGGGATCTCATCTAGATTCTCCTTTCTGCTGCTCTAACCGGGGCTGCTTGGATGAGGTTTCACTCTCAGAATTACTATGCCAGGCATTGTGACAGTGGATCTTTAGCTTACCATAACAAAACCAGGACGTTATGACTTCGTATGACTGTAGCGCAGCGCTGGAGGCTGCTTTAAATGGGTGTAATTCGCTCAGCTCAGTGACACTTGAGCAGTTAACACCAGCTGAATCTTTGCCTTCACAGCTTCTCCTCTCTTGCTCTCATTTCACCAAATACTTAGACATGATCCTGTTGTATTTTCTCTTCTCTTTTCTTGAAGATGCTTACACAAACTATTTTGTATGAATCTGGGACTGCAAGGATTGAGAGGCAGCAAAGCTAATGCTATGGTAGCATGCTCAGAGCATACATGCTCTGCACACCGCCAGCCCAGCAGACCCCTGTGGGACTGTGACTCGATAGGCAGGTTGTACGTGCTGAACTGATGAGCTCCATGCTGCCACAAACCTATTCTTACCCTCAGCTAGCTAATTTAGCCCCAGCTTGGGTTTGCCTCTGTGAACTGCAGCCACACCTGAGTATTACAGCATGGACACACCTTTAATTTTGGCTTGCCTTTCATCTCTGGTGCTTGGGAGTTGCAGGACATAAACTTGAATAGTTGTCCCAGTGGGGACACAGAAGGTTTCCAGGAAGTAAGGCAGAGGGTCAAAATGGTGCTTTTCCTTGTGAAATGCTTTGATAGACACTTAGCTAGTCTTCAAAAGGTGGCATGAAGACTTCCCAGTTTGCTTGGCTCCAATCCTGGTTGTTTCTGGGCTCTTAAGAGAAGGGTGTGAAGGAACAAGCTGAGAATAGACCCTACTCACCTGGATAATCTCAGCCTGGTTTTTAGTCACAGAGAGCCTCTGACCCTCAGGTGAGCCAGGGTGTGAGTTTGCATGTTGATGTGCCTGTCAGAAACTGGGTCCTGCATCACAGGAATCAACCAATGCCTATGTGAACTGTTTGTCTTTTCTCTGCTTCTTTCAGGTCTAAGTGCTTTGTGTGACCATGCACTACTATGGGGAGAGGTACAAACATCTGTACCTGCCAGGATCGGGCTATTTCACTGAAAGCATCCAGCAGTGTGCACCCCAGAAAGATGTATGCAGCAACACGTGCCACCCAGTCAGTGTGATCAAGAGCCCGATGCCAAGATGGCAAAGCTACACTCAGCCTTTCACTTATGTGTGCTCACAGCCAAGTGTGACCCGGACACCTCTGCTGTCTTGTCCACCCTATGTACAGCAATGTGTCCTCCTGTGTCCTGAGCCTTGTGAGACCACTCGCCTTCTGCCCTGCAGGAAGCCCAGCGTGCGGCTGAACACAACCCCATGTTTCCAGCCCTGTGAGACCATCCACACTGAGAAAAAGCATGTGGCCAAGAGCCTTCCACCATGCGCACCCAGGTGCCCGGAGCCACGCAAACTCAGGTTCCCACCATGTGGGATCAAGTACTCATCGTCATGCAAGAACGAATGCAGGTCGCAGAAGATATCCAAGTGCTCATCCCAGCAATATGGCACGGAGCAGGGAATGACCAGTGGGTATTCCCCACCTCTGCGTGGAGTCACTGAGTGCCCTCCGCAGCAGTGTGTAACAGAGTCTTTCAGGCAAGAGTGCGTGAGCAGGTTCCCCCATCAGAAGTGCACGAAGGGTTACCCAACACAGGAGTGCGTCACCACCTACTCCTCCCAGCAGCAAGTAACCAAGTCCGCGCCACAGCCAAACGTGCCCAAATGCTCCCCTGGAGAGGGAATAAAGGAGTCCTCCCCACAGCGACAAACAGGCAAATGCTTGCTGCTGCAGGAGGGAACCAAGCACAAGAGCTCATTGACACAACACTTAAGCAAGTCCAAGTGCCTCTACCCACGGACCACCCACCACTCAACGCACCATCACTCAGGGGGTGTGAAACGTTCAGGCCACTCCAAGAAGAGTCGTTTTGGTCCAAAATGTCTGTGGTAAAGGAGATAAGGAAGTAGGTTTGAAAAACAGCGAGCTATGTAGCTGAGGTCTAAGGTATTTTATTTTACTCCCCCTGGTCCTATTCCTAAACCCCAGAGAAGCTTTAGCCTGATTGTATCCCTCATTGTAACTATGTTAAAATCATAGAGCACACTGCCTTTTGATCTGGCCATATTCCTGCAATAGAAAAGATGTTAGTGAGAAATTAAGTAACTCTGAGCAATTGCTCAGGCTTTGAACTTCAAATCGATACAAGTCTGTTACAGTGTTCACACCCCAAGAGGTTTTTACTGTTACTAGATCAAACTACTTTCCCTGGTTGTACCTGCTCTATTAAACTCAGGTTTCATCTGGATTCCTACTCTCTGTCTGATTTATTTCCTTTTTTTTAGAAACTGTTTCTAATACCTACTACTGGGGAGAAAAAAAACAAACCCAAACTATTCCCTGTTGTTATACCACTTCTTTGTGTAAAATAATGGCAGTAATCATGCTTTTAGGATTAGATTTACCATCTGTGGAAGCAGATCTTGGTCCTGAAAAGGTGCCCAGAGACATAGCAGAAGCAGCAGCACAGATTGGCACTTAGGAGAAGGCTTGGCTAAAGCAATGAGACTACTTAGGAGCCTCAGACTGGAGTTTACTGTCTCCCCAGACTTACCTCTGTGACATCAGTGCTGTAGGGAAGCACACACCATTTCCATGCAAGTCACACAGGAGAACTTTCAGCACCCTGGGATCAGGGCAAGTTTCCCAGGTGTCCCCTGCTCTGAACTTTTGCCCCTGGACAAATCGCTGCTGAGCAGATTACCTAATGGGTTGTGGGGGATAGTCCCTAGCATACGAGGATGAGGGGGATAAGATATAGAAGGTCTTTTTTGATGCTGTGACCTGTCTGCATCAGAAGATGCAGAGGGTGGGTGATCAGCATCGAATCTGTGGTTACAAAACTGCAACCAGAGGGAAAACAAACTCAATTTCAGCTGTTCCTTGACAACAATATTTTCATGGACAGAAGGAAATATTTATCATGCTTGATCAATATTTTGATTTCCTAATACATATATTTATATAAGCAACAAAGTCCCAATGCACGCATCCCTGCACACCTGCCCCATACCACAGTCTCTCCCAGGAGGTGCTCCTGTGGAAGCAGCAGCTCTCTGCCACCACCTAAAGGTGCAGTGGGAGACCTGATGTCTCCTCTCATCACTGCTTCATTGCCTTGCTCTACTCAGACAGTTCCCTGAGCATATCCCAACAGAAAAACCACCTCCTTATCCCCTTGGCTTGCTCTGCAGCACCTCAAACAGACCAAGCAGGATTTCTGTAGACTCCTTTTACTAATAAAGTGATAGATTTGCCTGTATAAACAGAGACTGATGCTACCAGTCCTCCAGGATTAGGAGTCTTGCTCCCCATGAGGAGGGAGAGTTCATTGTAACTTCTGGTAAATCACTGACACTGGAGAATTAAATGGAAAAGAGAGAAGAAAAGCCTGATCCATCAGCTCCCTCCTGACTACCCCACATGGGATCAATCCCTTTCTTATATCAGGTCTATTAAGAGGCTCACAATTAAGGCACGAAAGTGGCACAGACCAGGCGCAGGGGAAGCTCTCCCACCTGCATTTATCCAAATTGGAAGGCTTAAAAGGCTCTGCTGATCTCGATCTTACTCGGTCCTGAAAGGATGCAGACTCCTTCAGCTAGCATGGAGAAGATGGCATTGACCAGCAGAAAAGCCTTTCCTTCTAAAAATCTGAGCTTCTATTGCAATGGTTTTGCTCCTGAGGAAAGGGTTACTCAAGCATAATATAAAAGTCCGGTACCTCGAAGCCACCACTAAGTGGTGCTTGAACTTCTACTGGTTCTCTGCACGAGGATAGTTTTATGCTGTCTTGTTCCCTCTCTCCAAGCGCTAAATGCTTTGGCAGCAAGCCCTGCTCTCGCTCACCAAACAGAAAGGATCTGCCCCTGGAGAGGACATGAGCCCTGCAGAAAACAGGACCTGGTTGCCCAAATGAGAGGCAGTGGTGCAGCCTTGTGGTGCTGAGAACCAACTGCAGGCTCGGCTGCCCGAAGCAGAGCATAGCCAGCAGCAGGCCGAAAGTGCTGATTCCCCTCCATCTGGCATTTAGGAAGCCCCATCCAGACCTTCGTGGCTGGTTTGGGGGGCTCAGCACTGGAGGCATGAACAGCCAGAGGCGAGTCTGATGGAGGCTGCACGGTGGTCAGGGCACTGAAAACTGGCAAGAAAAGGGAGGTTGGGAGAGCTGGGTATGTATGCCATGGATAAGAAAACACTGAAGGAACAGCTTATTACCACCCTCACTCACCAAATGAATGTTCAGAGCAAAGACAAGCTCCACACCAAGGTGGACAGAGGCAGGGTGGGTTACAAAGTGGCTTTTTCTTTTGTTTCTTTTTGGGGTCTATTTCACACAGCCTTTCCATGCAGTCACTGTCCAAAGCAGGTGTAAAAGCAGGATTCACTGACTGGACAAGTTTCACATGTTACTAGGAGGTATAAGACGTTTAGAGTTGTGTTTCTAGTCCCATTTCCAGAGGGTTTATTTATGCAGAAAACATCATAACTTCTAGAAATTAAATGACAACCTTACTGTCTTTTCTTCTTACAAGGTAGACTGAAGTGTAACTGAGTTTCCAGTTTGAGGTATTTGGATGCTCTGCAGGTAAAGTAGCATAGAAACAGGAATTCTCATTTTTTCCAGACACTTTTCTCACTTTTAAAGAAGAAAAGTATGATCAGAAATTGGTTCAGAATTCACCACTATATCCATAAACTACCTGAAATTGTCAAATACTATGAAATATGACTTTGAACATAAATTACCAGCAATCTCTGGTGACAGGGCTCAGCGGTGTTAACCTCTGTCGCAAGGTGTGAATCTGAGGGCTGGCTTTTTGGTTAACTTTGTGTTATGTAACTTCTCATTGTCTTTTGTGAGAAGATGGGAAAAAAAATAATCCAAAGAACTAGAGACTTGGTGGGGTGAATTTTCCGCACAACAGGGGACATCAAAACCTTTCAGAATTATTCATTACTGGTTTATGCATGCAAAGTGTTTTACCATTATAATAGTATGTTATCTGAGACAAACACCTCAGGACTAACAGCAACTTTGGGATATGCATTTTTTTATGTGTCTTGCTTGTTCTTATAAACAGGATGTTGGTTTTGAGCCCTGATAACTCCGGGCACTTTGCATTTTCATTAAACATGCATTTCTGTTTGTGTTCAAAAGCAATCATTTCAAAATGGGTTAAAGGGTAACTGCAGCTAAGCTTATGAGAGCTGGTCATGACTCAGCTCTGAGAACCCACCTCAATCCTTGGGAAATCAATGAAGCTCCACAAAATTCAGCTGTTTGTGCACATAAGTAGCCACATAATTAAAATATTTTCACTTTACTTAAGTCTCCCTTGGTGCACTTTAAGTCCATGACGTCTCTCAGCCTCAGTAGGTGTAAATGGCAGCTACATTCTTTCACTTTGGTGGAAAGTATTACCTTACCTTCTTTTGGTCTTCTGTAAGAGGACATCTTGCAGGGGGTATGCTTTTTTCCCTCCAATCACTCATGGTAGTTGGAACCAGATGCTCAGCTGCTGGTTAGTACCTAGATTGTGAGTGGGGATCCCTAAGCAGAACATCTTCCAGCTGAAGCTGTGACAGCAGTGAAACAAAGGACAGGAAGCAAATAATCAAATCAGTGTCACTATGAACAAAAATGGGCTATGTACTGTCTGCAAAATTCTGTTCTCCCTCCACCTCCAAACCACTTATAGGGGTGAACCCCATGGTGCCTCCAGCTAAATGCTACAGTGAACTTCTAAATGAATGAATTAAAATCCCACATTTAGCAAGCAGATACAGCCAATGTTTCTGCAATCCAGCAGTTGCTGTCTTCAAACCACTGCTCACCTGGTCAACATTTAAATCGAAGCCGAACAAAATAGAGCTAGCTCCATCCCCACGTTAATACAGTCACAAGTGGTAGAATCACCTCAGCAGATAACTTAGACCATGAAAAGAGAACATGAAGAGAACCCCCCAGCATGTAACAGTATGTACCACAGAAAATTGAATAATGCCAGTAAACAATGTTCAAATAATTACAGTAATTATAAGTGTTACACATGCGGGAAAAATTGTTTGAAGAGTAATTAAGACCTTATGCACAAAGGTTGTCTCATCTTCCTGGAAGATCAGGAAAGGATATAAAACTCAAAGGATTCAGGGCTCCTCTGGCCATTTCTTTTGACTTCTTCCTGGACAACTGGTAAGTCCCATTCACCTCAATCTAATTATATTGGGTAAAATGTTGCTTTAACGTGGGCCAGGGCTTAACAGCAAGCCACTGTGGTGTCTAAAAATCTTAATAAAATCTTTTCTCCAAAAGTGCTATAAATTTAGTTGCATACATTATCACAGAATAGTTTGGGTTGGAAGTGACCTTTAAAGGTCATCTAGTCCAACCACATGACAACTAGCAGAACATTTTCTACTAGATTAGGTTGCTCAGTAACAGTAGTATTTTTATTTCTTAATTTTAAAATTAGCTAAGATCTGAGATGGTCAAATCTGTTTTCTGGAAGTTTTAATTCATAAAACCAGAAAGACTTCATTTTCAAAGGGATACAAAGGGCCTAAATTAATGCAAAACACAGATAGAACTGAGAACTCATTCACTAAGCTGCAATATCTCCACAGTTTTTAGCTGATCATGCATACAGGTCTACTCTCTGGTTGGACCCTCTCTCTTTCGGTTGAGACCTTTATCATCGCACTATTAGGAAGAAGAAAGTCTGGAAGAACAGGTCTTTTCCTACTCAATAACTTCAGGGGTTTTCTGATCAGAACATCTGATAGAACTGAAAAGCTAAACAAAATAAATAATGACACCCCCCTTAACCTTTCCCTCTTAGTCAGTGAACAGAAACAGGCATTTCACATAACATATTTAAATAAAACCTACCTCTGAATGAGCTTGACTGCACTCTGCAAGTCTGCTTTTCTCCAGGAACAAAAATACAGTGGCTGGTTTATAGGTGATCATTTACATCACGCAGTTTTAAACTTTGACAGGTAAATCCCACTGTATATTTTCGTAATCAGTTCCAGTTAAATGACCTTAAAGATGGATTCAGGGTCCAGGCAAAAAAGTAGGCATCAAAAATCTCTATAAAGTTCTTGGCTCTGCCATGAATGGTCTCTGCAAACCATCTGGAGGTACCTGGAGACTAGATTTTACTAGGACCTTGGGCACTAGCATGCAGAATGGCACCAAAGTCCTTCCACCTCCTGCACAGCAGTCCCCAGCTTGCAGAGCTGCAGTAATTGTTTTGGCTTTCAGTCCTGCTTGATATGACCTCATTGGTCTGCATAAACTTCTCAGGACACCAAATACAGTGCCCAGCACAGTCTCACCAGAGGCACAGGAATCCTATTGTGCATAATTAGTCTAATGAGAGCTGGGCAGACTCAGTAAGTGAGACAAACAAATAGTCCCAGGCAAGGATGTTCTCCAGTACAGGGCTATTTTATACACATTCTTGTATGACCAGTGGTTTTATGGTCCCAGCAGTGGCTGTGTTGAAGTTCCTGGCCACAGCTGCAGCACCTCTCCACTCGTCCTTGGTGGCTGCCCAGACAGGATCTGTAATTGGAAAAGCAAAAAGAGGCACTGTGAAGGGGCAGAGATGCAAATGCCCTGGGGCAATGGATGGGACAAAATGGGATGAAGGCTGGTTAAACCCAGAGTCCTTTTTGGGAGGGTGGAGGTAGAGTAAGAAGGACTCCAGGTGACAGGGTGTATGGAATGAGAGGACAAGTCTGTATGACCTGTGAGCTTCATCTCATCACATTGTCTCTGCTACATCTACATTACCTGAACAGCCTCTATAACTGGAATACCTGAGCTGCACTCCTATAGATTAGTACCTTCTCCACAACAACGTGTCCCCAGCTGTGTCACTTGCCTCACCCTCCCTGCAAGAAGGAGAGCAGGAGTCCCCCCTGAGTTGCAAGGAACAGCAGGGTGAAGGGCAGGGGGTAGGTTGCGAATGCTTTGAGAAACACATTTTCAGTCTCTTATGTGCTGCAGGTTCACCATCATTTCTTCAAGATGTCCTTTGGTGGTGAGTGGGATGCAGGACAGAGTTTCTACTCATGTGATGCACAGTGCCCACAGCCTCTTGCTACCAGCTGCAATGACCCATGTGTTGTATCCTGTGGTGCCTCCAGAGTTATTATATACCCACCTCCCGTCGTTGTGACATTCCCAGGGCCAATCCTCAGCACATGCCCGCAGGAGACAGTAGTGGGAAGTTCTGCAGTTATGGAGGGAGGTACACCAGCCCCGCTGACATCTTTGAGAGCAGAAGTCCTGTGCTCAGAGCCACCTGCAAATATCTTCATCCCAAAACCTGTGCCTCAGTGTGCACCGCGATGCTCCTACGTGTTTTCTTCCCACTGGATGCATCCTTGCAGCAGATCCAGCAACAGAACCTACCAACCACCTGAGAACAAGACGGAAGAGCATGCTCCAGAGAAGGAGCAGCCAGAAACTGAAAATACAGATACAGCAAATGAGGACAAAGAGACCACAGAAGCATAACACAGTGATACCAATCCCAAAGGCTTTGTAGACTCCTACTGCCTCTTTAAAGCAGACCTACCCATATCTTCTTTAAATTAAGCTTTACCTTAAGTTCATAGGGTGTTTTCCCTCTCAGGTACATTCTCTGGCAGGTAATTAGAGATAATCAGTCACTAGGATTTTCCTTTGGATAAATATGCACACACACACGTCATTTGTATCTGACTTTTAGTTCCTACAAGAAAAGTGTGTGGGAAAAGTGTGTGGGAAAAGAAATCGATCCTCTGTTTGTATTTAATCTTAAGGAAAAAGTATTTGATGAAAAGTATCACTTGAATATAGAGGTTAATGCAAGCTTTTGAGTGACAGAATCTGCATCTAGAATTGTGCTCTTTATGCTGTTATTTTGTCTAGCAGTTTTATTCTATCCTTTCCCATTAAAATTATTCTGCACTATCACTGTGGTTCTCATTTTCCTTCTTTTCTACTCTTGATTTTCAGATACTTAATGGTGACATTTAGATGGCAAACATTAAACACAAAACTGTCAGTCCTGCTCACCCAAGAAGTCTGTCTTGCATTCCTCAGGTCTGGTCACATGCTTATGCACACACTGTTTCATTTTCACTTGCACCTCAGCTTTCACTTTTTCCTCATCCTGTTAAGTACACAGCATGTGGTTTTGAGAGTTCATGGGTTGATGTATCAGCTGAAAAACAAAAAGTAGACGAAAACATATGACACCCAAATTTTTCCATATTATTTAATTCAGTTCAGGAAAAATCCTTAGCTATTCTCTTCTCCACTCTTTCCTCCCTCCCCAGTTCTAAGCTTTTATTCCTCTAAAGAGGAATAATAAAACAACCCCAACCATTCTAAATGCAAGCATTGTCATTTTCATCCCAAGAAGAATGTTATTGCAGTTATGCCTGGGCACCTCTGCTAGTCTTTGCAAGTTAAAAGCCCAGTTTAACAGAAGTGAAATAAAATTCATAAGTAAACTTGTCCCTAAAACTGATATGTGAAAGCTGGCTAAACTATAATTCCCCATTGTTGGGCTTGTCAAGTCTTGAGAGCTGTTATTTAATGATTTGCTCTCACCTGTGGAGGCAGATGTCCATGAACATCTGGATGCACACCTTATTCTGCAAACAGCACATGTAGCCACATCCAGATGCTGTTGTTTTCCTAGGCACTTCATCAAAGAAAAGGGATTGCAGAAAACTTTACTGCAATGTTAAAGCATCATATGAAAACATGCTAAGCAGCCTGGATTCCTGCCAGTCTCCCTGGGAAGCTGCCAGCCTCTGAGAAGACAGTTTACCCATCCGCCTGTTGCAGCCCCCAGGCTTCACAGTGATTTGCTATCTGCTCAACTGGCTCATCTGACCATCTGCCTGGAACATGAGCAGCCCATACATGCTCCCTTCACCCTGCAAATCCTTTTAAAATGAGCCCCTCAAATGTTTGGTGTGTATATATAGAATTTTTTCATTTGACAGGATGGAAACTCCTATAAATCTTCTAGTTTATCTTGCAGACATTAGTACGTGCCCTACTTTATTGATCTAATATGAAGATGTAATTACTGTATCTTAGAAGATTAGTTTGTGAACTGGGTCACACCCTAGATAAGCTGGGAGGCAGGTCAGAGATAGAAGCTTTGTTGATTGCCTGGCTCACACAAAAAGTGTTATGAAAAATGTGGTAATGAGCTCATGGGCAGGGTGGAGCTCTCAGGAACCTGCAGTCCAAAAGACCCTGTCTTGACTCATCCTCTGCACCCCAGCCAGTGCAGCAGTTCAATGAGTTTAACAATAATCTACTTGCACAAGGGGATTCAGGAAGTGTTTTACACCTTTCATTCTTCAAGAATAATATAGCTTTAAGTGTTCAAAAACTCTGTAGATGAGCCCCTCAACAACATGATTTAGTGGTGGTCTTGGCAGTGCTGGGGTAATGGTTGGACTTGATGATCTTAAAGGTCCTTTCCAAGCTAGTTTATTCTAAGATTCTAATTTTTTGGGGAAATGTAGCAACTTGCACATGATGATCTGACCTCCAAGAGCTTTACTGAGGGTTTTTAGAGGAGCCATTAATTAGCCTTTAAGCCTGGGAATTTAGAGATTGATCCCTTCCAGAAAAATTTGTGTATAACATCCATGCTGTGCAAGACAGTGCTCTGCTTTGTGAAATGTAGACACACTGTTTGGGTCCATGCAGTATGTGTTGACACATCACATTTCTAAAGAACCTTCAATATTCTCTACTCATCTGCCTAAGCCATATCTTGAGACATTTTGATAAACAACCCCCCAAAAAAACCCAAAACAAAACAAAAAAACAGTATTTCTGATAATATGGCATCCTTCTAAAAGTTTGGGCTTCACTCTTGGTCTTTTCTCCTTTGCCTGCCGTTTAACTACCTCCCTCAAATCCTGTTTCTTTTACACTGCTTTTTTCAATGCTTTCTACCCTATTGCCTTGCAAGTGTGGGAGCCCAGCTGTTCCTCTACCTTCCCCTGTTTCAGTCACCGTAAAGGATGCCACATTTCATTGTCCTCATATCATCCCACACCATCCTCTCACCACTTCTTGCAAACCCTCTTTCTCTTTACACCTGTATGGCACAATTATCATCTTACTACGGGACAGCTGATTCCCAAAAGCCACCTAACCTGTCTAAGGACACTCAATACATAAGGGTGGATCTAAGACTTAGACACACCTAATTATTATTAGTCTTATTACTTATAACCTGTCATTATAATTCCATATCACACACTACCCAAATTTATGATGGGGTCACGAAGACCAAGACACAGGACTGACACAAAAGTGGAAGAATGAATCCTTCATGGGATGCCCAATCTGTTTAAATCTCTTTTTCAAGTTGTTACATGAGTTATTTGGATCAAGATAGGAGTATGGTGGCCTTTGAAGCAGTTTTCTACTCAAGTTGAGGTCCTAGTTTTGTTGACCTGAGCTGGAAGAAGCAGCACTACACAGATATGTGCAGCAGAAAGGGATCTAGTGCCGTAACTCAGACCTTTCCTCTAGACAGCAGAATTCTGCTTTCCCTTCTGTGAGAAGACCCTTCTCCATTTCCAAGCTCACTTGTTAATTCATTTCAGCATTCTGTACCATCAGAGCAATACTTTCTTAGTCTAATAGCCTTAAAAGAACCGAAAATCAGCTGCCGGTTCTTCTTGCTGAGTTTAATGGGCCTATTTAGGTAATGAACCAGAATGAATATATAATTAATAGCTTTAGAATTAATAAATTATTAAATTGGATATTAGTACCACACCCTCTGTGAACCATAAGGTGATACAAGAACATGAAACCACTCTGGCAGTATCAGCACATTCCATAAACACTAACAAAGTACTAAAAGTGAACTATATAGAAGATTAAAATTTCCAAGGCACTCCACTGTAAGTAATCCAAAACTTGGACTCACAAGCACCTACCTTATTAAAAAGCAGGTCTATAGACATCTCTATCATACTGTTACTTTAAGAAGGCTGAACTAACCCCCATGCCCCTTCACCATGGTACAAATGTGCTATTTCAGGCTGTCTTTGAATACAAAGTTGCTACTCCAATAAGTACCCATCACTACGTCCTTCTTGCCTTGAAAAAGCTCTTGGTTCTTAATGAGGTCCTTCACCTCTTTGCAGCAACTCACACACAAAGATGCAAGTCTCCTGCTCAGAGTCTGAGCCTTGTGGAGTGAGGTGGAGTAGGACAAGGCTGGGCTTGGCTGATTAATGAAGCAACCCAGGATCCTTATCAACGCTGCTACATCAGCCTTTCCCACACCTGGGGACTTCAGATGACCCAGTAGCCCTCCAAATCCTCCAACCCTGTTGCTGGTCAAGCAAAATGGGTCTCACATGGAAAACATGCTTGGGTGA